>CM055743.1:6864687-6975072 GCA_029465975.1 Dallia pectoralis
ATAGAAGGTTTTTTATTGTTGCTGTAATATGTTACTACAAACTACTATAAATGACTGTTTTACATAAAAGCTGTAAATTTCAAAGGACAATAAGTCGTTTTGCAATTCTGACCTTCATTTTCACTTTTTATCTCTTCTCTGTTGCCTCATTGCTATTCTCTTTGTCCTTGTGTATTTTTTTTTCCAAGCTTCTTCTCTCCAATTTCAAACTTTAATTGTGTACCACGTTTCTCTGTGGCACATCTCTCCTCATTTCTCCCTCCACCCATTTCTTTCTTTCCCTCGATCCCTTGTCCCCTCCCTGTCTTGTCTCTTGTCTTCCTCTTGTCTCTCTCCTCCCTCTCCCTGTCTTGTCCCTTGTCTCCCCCTCCCTCTCCCTGTCTTGTCTCTTGTCTTCCTCTTGTCTCCCCCTCCCTCTCCCTGTCTTGTCTCTTGTCTTCCTCTTGTCTCTCCTCCCTCCCTCTCCCTGTCTTGTCTCTTGTCTTCCTCTTGTCTCTCTCCTCCCTCTCCCTGTCTTGTCTCTTGTCTTCCTCTTGTCTCCTCCCTCCCTCCCTCTCCCTGCCTTGTTTCTTGTCTTTCTCTTGTCTCTCTCCTCCCTCTCCCTGTCTTGTCCCTTGTCTCCCCCTCCCTCTCCCTGTCTTGTCTCTTGTCTTCCTCTTGTCTCTCTCCTCCCTCTCCCTGTCTTGTCCCTTGTCTCCCCCCTCCCTCTCCCTGTCTTGTCTCTTGTCTTCCTCTTGTCTCTCTCCTCCCTCTCCCTGTCTTGTCTCTTGTCTCCCCCTCCCTCTCCCTGTCTTGTCTTCCTCTTGTCTCTCCTCCCTCCCTCTCCCTGTCTTGTCTCTTGTCTTCCTCTTGTCTCTCTCCTCCCTCTCCCTGTCTTGTCTCTTGTCTTCCTCTTGTCTCCTCCCTCCCTCCCTCTCCCTGCCTTGTTTCTTGTCTTTCTCTTGTCTCTCTCCTCCCACTCCCTGCCTTGTCTCTTGTCTTCCTCTTGTCTCTCTCCTTCCTAGTATGTCAGTTAATTATTATCAGTTTTGTGACATGCCGATTCTGTCCATTCTAATCCCCTGCTCATTATCAGCCTGTGTGGGTTCAGATGTTGGAGGAGGCTAATAAGCAAATGAACAAGCAGTCCATTGTCTACAGGGTCAAGGGAAAACTCAGTTGCACTGACACCAAGCAGAACAGCTTGCTGCATAATAGTGTCTCTGGTGGATGCAGTTATGTACCTGTAGGAACAGTTAGCATTTCAGGTGGATGCAGTTATGTACCTGTAGGAACAGTTAGCATCTCTGGTTGATGAAGGATGCAGTTATGTACCTGTAGGAAAGGTTAGCATCTCAGGTTGATACAGTTATGTACCTGTAGGAACAGTTAGCATCTCAGGTTGATACAGTTATGTACCTATAGGAACAGTTAGCATCTCAGGTTGATACAGTTATGTACCTATATGAACAGTTAGCATCTCAGGTTGATGCAGGCAGGCAGACAAACACACACAAACTTTCTCTCTCACCCCAGTGATTCCAGACTGTTGTGTTGACCTAAACCATCTTCTCATTTCTGTGGTGAATTCATAAACATAGTGACAGCAGTTCATTGCCACCTCTATCGAGTCCTTTTCATTATTTTGTCTTTGAGATTGGAACAGCTCCAGGTTTGGAGAAGTGCAGTGCTTTGCGAGTCTGCCCGTCAATTCTTATACCGACACTGATATCAAATCCACATGGTGTCTTTTTTACGGTGTCTTTTTTACAGTGTCACATTTCTATTCAAATGATTTGGCAGCCACTTTCACTGAGGTAGCAATATGGGCTAAGTGTCGTCTCAAGGGCACAACAATGTGTTTTCTTGTACCTCGCTTGCTCGGGTGTTTGAAATAGCGGTCTTTTGTTTCCTGGCCTAAGTCGCTTGACCTAGGCTATCAACCATTTTAATGTGTTTCCCTTTCTGCTGCAGTCCTACTGTGTCAAGTCATAGTCAAACTGTGTTCCCTCTGTCTTCTGTGGGACAGTCGTCAGATCAGATATAACACCACAAAAATGAAGACTTCACCTAACCCCCCCTGTCTTCTGGGTGACGGCCCCCTAGATCAGATATGAGACAACATAAATGAACACTTGACCTGTATTCCTCCGGTCTTTGTGGGACTGTCCTCGGATCAGATACACGTGTTTAATGGGTCCTTATGTCAATTGGTGCCTTCATGTTGAACTAGTGAACTCAATGGCTACCATTTGTCTGTCCACTTCATTCTGAACACAGAGAGATTTAACTAAATCAGGTGTTTATTGATGAACTCTTTGAGTGTCCCAGTGAGACAGGACAGACTGTGATTAACACCTCCTCTTCTCCTTCAGGACTGCCCACAGATCCTGCCCTCCACTCAGATCTACATCCCCGTGGGTGTGACCAAGCCCATCACCCTGGCTGCCCGTAACCTGCCCCAGCCCCAGTCAGGCCAGAGGAACTACGAGTGTGTGTTCCTGGTCCAGGGTGTGGAATACAGTGTCACCGCACTGCGCTTCAACAGCACCAGCATCCAGTGTCAGAAGACCTCGGTGAGTTCACTGCTCTCACTGGGGTTTTCTCAACGTGTCCAGTGGAAACGTGTGGAGCTGAGTACTGTGCGTTTGACCAGACTGTGTCGTAATAACTTGGTGTTAGCACTCTGATGTCCTCGTTTTCCTGACATCAAACTCTAATACGTGTGTGTGTGTCAATAGTCTGGAGTCCTACTGTACCCCAACCCCCCACCCCACCCCTTAGCTTTCACCCTCCCACATCCGAGGCGGCTGCCGGTTTCTTTTCAACTGATTTGAGTCTGTTTAGCCCTGTTCTCCCTTCATCCTCTCAACACCTCAGAGGATGGCCGCCATATTGAATTGATTTGTATTTGGATCAGCCGTGTCACATTAGTCTATGCAGTCTGTCGTATGGTCTGCCCTATGGACATGCTAGAACTTGAATCGTCGCGCCCGTCCTTAAACTCGAAATGTTTCTGAAGGAATTCTAATTAGCCGATGACAGCGTTGTCTCTATGAACAGTGCTTTATTGACCGCTTGTTTACATGTCCGTGCTCATGTACGTGCTAATTCGCAGCTGACACAGGCTAGTTCAAGGAATTATTGATAATGCTAGCTGCCGATGTGTCCAATGCGAACTCCTCTTATAGGAATGTCAGATGCTTGTCAGAACAGAATTGCGTTTTCTTCCTGTATTGGTTTTTCAGCAGAGTAGGGGTAGTATCGGTCTCCATTTCTTTATCTCCACAGTGGTTCATTTCAACTGCTGTACTGCTGCTTTTAAGTGAATCATGTATGATGCTGCAGTAAAAATAGAGAATTCAGCTCATCTTGTATGCTGTGCTGGGCAGACTGTGGCGTGTGTGCGTGTGCGTGTGCGTGTGTGTGCATGTGCGTGCGTCAGTATTGCCTGTGTGTTATGCTGAGTTTAGCCCATGCAGTTATTTTAGTTTAGCACAAGTCTGGGTGAAGGGATGTTTCGGAGATAAAAGGCCTTGTAGTGTTTTCACCAGAAAGTAAAGGAGAGTCATATGGTGTGTGTGGCAGACATCTGCCCTGTCCCCCGTTGACCATGTCCCCCCGTTGACCGGGTTCCCCCGTTGACCGGGTTCCCCCCAGTGACCCCTGTTGAGAAACACAAACAGCCAGCATGAGGCCAGGGTCGCTAGTGAGACAGGAGGTGTAACCGCTGGGAGGGATGAGACCATTGAGAACGGGAGTATGGAAAGGGGTTCCTGTGTATGGTTCTTCTCTTGTTTCTACCTATTTGTTGGCTGTTCCTCTTCTCCTTCATCTCACACACACACACATACACACACACACACACATACACACACACATAAACCATCTTGTTGCCGTTTTCTTTCCTCCTCCTCTCCTCGGGGCTATAGAAGCAGGGAGGACCGATAATATCAGCTGGGGCTCTACATCATTAGCTCCAGTGGGCTAAAGTTGTGGTCCTCTCCATCAGACACTTTCTCCCTACTGCTGAGGAAATGAGACTCAGAAAGACATCAACAGGTGTGTGTGCGTGCGTGCGTGCGTGCGTGGACACTGATCAAATGATGATGAATTGCAGTTGGGCACTGAGATGTACAAACACACACCATCACCTCTCCCAGGACCCGGGAAGGAGGGGGAAGAGGGATGAGGAAGAAGAGGGGCATACTGTTGAAAAAATGTAGAAGTAAAAAAGGGAGCTTACAGGATGTAGAGACAGTATAGAGATGAAGAGACAGAGAGAGACAGTATAGAGATGAAGAGACAGAGACAGTATAGAGATGAAGAGACAGAGACAGTATAGAGATGAAGAGACAGAGACCGTATAGAGATGAAGAGACAGAGACAGTATAGAGATGAAGAGACAGAGACAGTATAGAGATGAAGAGACAGAGACAGTATAGAGATGAAGAGACAGAGACAGTATAGAGATGAAGAGACAGAGAGAGACAGTATAGAGATGAAGAGACAGAGAGAGACAGTATAGAGATGAAGAGACTGAGAGAGACAGTATAGAGATGAAGAGACTGAGAGAGACAGTATAGAGATGAAGAGACAGAGAGAGACAGTATAGAGATGAAGAGACTGAGAGAGACAGTATAGAGATGAAGAGACAGAGAGAAACAGTATAGAGATGAAGAGACAGAGAGAGAAACAGTATAGAGATGAAGAGACAGAGAGAGACAGAATAGAGATGTGCAATTGACATGGATAAGTAAATGTGCAGTACAACAAATTGCAGATATGCGGTGGGCAGTATTAGCGGAAAACATCTGTGCAAGTGGCAAATGGAGAGTACAAACAGTATGCAGTGTGAAAATGGCAAATCAAGTAGTTTACTGACTGGTTTTAGAGTTCAGCAGGGTAACAGCATCTGGGAAGAAGCCCTAAGCCTGCTAGTACGGCTGTATAGAGACCTGTACCGCTTGCCTGAGGGCCAGGGGTCAAATAGTTTATGGTCCAGTAGTGAGGGGTCCCTGATAATGCCATGAATGCAAGTAAGAATAGTGAGGAGGAGAGTGAAGTGTGGAGGAGACAACTTGGCCTCTACCTGTCTATGTAAGTCTGCATCTCCTCTGGATGTCAGAGCAAGTGGAGAGGAGAAGATTACTGGTGAATTCACCACACAGATGCTCACACGGTGGTGGTGGTGATTAGCCAGCCAGACGTCAGTGTGTCATGGAATGTCCTGACCCATCACACAGGCTACCCGGTCAAGCATGGTAGAGCACGGCATGGCACGAGACAAACAGCAGGGCTGCCAACGAGGTTGCTCTTTAACATGGCTCAAGGGCAGGCGTCAGGTTTTAATTAGGTGGTGTGTCGGCGGGGGGTCCCTGGTTAGAGATGGATCTTCTGTCTGTGTCTGCAATGAGGAATCAGACCGGTCTCTGTCTCTCCTTATGTCTCTGTTTCTGTATGGAGACCCACTCCTGGTACTGAATGTAATCTTAGTTATGGTACTGTATGTAGACTAAGTCCTGGTACTGTATGTAGACTATGTCCTGGTACTGTATGTAGACTATGTCCTAGTACTGTATGTAGACTAAGTCCTGGTACTGTATGTAGACTAAGTCCTGGTACTGTATGTAGACTAAGTCCTGGTACTGTATGTAGACTAAGTCCTGGTACTGTATGTAGACTAAGTCCTGGTACTGTATGTAGACTAAGTCCTGGTACTGTATGTAGACTAAGTCCTGGTACTGTATGTAGACTAAGTCCTGGTACTGTATGTAGACTAAGTCCTGGTACTGTATGTAGACTAAGTCCTGGTACAGTATGTAGACTAAGTCCTGGTACAGTATGTAGACTAAGTCCTGGTACAGTATGTAGACTAAGTCCTGGTACAGTATGTAGACTAAGTCCTGGTACAGTATGTAGACTAAGTCCTGGTACTGTATGTAGACTAAGTCCTGGTACTGTATGTAGACTATGCCCTGGTACTATATGTAGACTATGTCCTGGTACTGTATGTAGACTAAGTCCTGGTACTTTATGTAGCCTAAGTCCTGGTACTGTATGTAGCCTAAGTCCTGGTACTGTATGTAGACTAAGTCCTGGTACTGTATGTAGACTAAGTCCTGGTACTGTATGTAGCCTAAGTCCTGGTACTGTATGCAGACTATGTCCTGGTACTGTATGTAGACTAAGTCCTGGTACTGTATGTAGACTATGTCCTGGTACTGTATGTAGACTATGTCCTGGTACTGTATGTAGACTATGTCCTGGTACTGTATGTAGACTATGTCCTGGTACTGTATGTAGACTAAGTCCTGGTACTGTATGTAGCCTAAGTCCTGGTACTGTATGTAGCCTAAGTCCTGGTACTGTATGTAGTCTAAGTCCTGGTAGTGTATGTAGACTAAGTCCTGGTACTGTATGTAGACTAAGTCTTGGTGCTGTATGTAGACTAAGTCTAGGTGCTGTATGTAGACTAAGTCTTGGTGCTGTATGTAGACTAAGTCTAGGTGCTGTATGTAGACCAAGTCCTGGTGCTGTATGGAGACTAAGTCTTGGTGCTGTATGTAGACTAAGTCCTGGTACTACATGTAGCCTAAGTCATGGTACTAGATGTAGCCTAAGTCTTGGTGCTGTATGTAGACTATGTCCTTGTACTACATGTAGCCCAAGTCCTGGTACTGTATGTAGACTAAGTCCTGGTACTGTATGTAGACTAAGTCCTGGTACTGTATGTAGACTAAGTCTTGGTGCTGTATGTAGACTAAGTCTAGGTGCTGTATGTAGACTAAGTCTTGGTGCTGTATGTAGACTAAGTCTAGGTGCTGTATGTAGACTAAGTCCTGGTACAGTATGTAGACTAAGTCCTGGTGCTGTATGGAGACTAAGTCTTGGTGCTGTATGTAGACTAAGTCCTGGTACTACATGTAGCCTAAGTCATGGTACTAGATGTAGCCTAAGTCTTGGTGCTGTATGTAGACTTTGTCCTGGTACTACATGTAGCCTAAGTCATGGTACTAGATGTAGCCTAAGTCTTGGTGCTGTATGTAGAAGGGACTAGGTTTATTTACAGCATGTGTGTGGGGGCTGGACTTATGTACTATTTCCACAGCAGCAGCTTTTCTCAGTTTCCTTGAGCCAGCAGTTTCTTGCTTCCAGCTCTGTGTGTTTATCAATAATAAAATGTGGTGGCGATACGATAAGCTCCTAACTTGCTCCGGCCCTGTTCCAATCCTGTTATGCTGGCTAGATTAGCCCAGTCAGTCATGTTATGTGCCGGGACTAATTCCATACTGCCTGAACCCACACTAATCCTAGGGTGGATTACCACTTGATCCTTGATTAGGCCTTCATATCAGGAATGCGTGTGGGTGGGTGGCTGGTTGTGTGGGGGTGTGTGTGTGTTTGAGTCCTAGTGGGTGGGTGGGTGGTTGTGTGGGGGTGTGTGTGTGTTTGAGTCCTAGTGGGTTTGAGTGGGTGGGTGGCTGGTTGTGTGGGGGTGTGTGTGTGTTTGAGTCCTAGTGGGTTTGAGTGGGTGGGTGGCTGGTTGTGTGGGGGTGTGTGTGTGTTTGAGTCCTAGTGGGTTTGAGTGGGTGGGTGGCTGGTTGTGTGGGGGTGTGTGTGTGTTTGAGTCCTAGTGGGTTTGAGTGGGTGGGTGGCTGGTTGTGTGGGGGTGTGTGTGTGTTTGAGTCCTAGTGGGTTTGAGTGGGTGGGTGTGTGTGTTCAAGTTCATCAAGGTTGATGCAACACACTCTGCTTGTCAAGTAGTACTAATTATTCTGCATTTAAAAAGGTTAATCACCTTGCCAACGGCGTTTCCATAGTTTTTCCATCACGTTGTTTATCAATGTGCTAAATCGATAATCCACCTGTGTTTGTTCTCAACCACCTTTTCAGCCGATGTGGTTTGGTGAAACACACACATATACACACAACATAAGTAAACTTGTCTTATATTTTGCCTTTAATAATTGTTTTTGCACGAACAGACACACATCCTTCAGACAAACAGATACACATCCTTTAGACAAACAGACACGCGTCCTTTAGACAAACAGACACGCGTCCTTTAGACAAACAGACACGCGTCCTTTAGACAAACAGACACGCGTCCTTTAGACAAACAGACACGCGTCCTTTAGACAAACAGACACGCGTCCTTTAGACAAACAGACACGCGTCCTTTAGACAAACAGACACGCGTCCTTTAGACAAACAGACACGCGTCCTTTAGACAAACAGACACGCGTCCTTTAGACAAACAGACACGCGTCCTTTAGACAAACAGACACGCGTCCTTTAGACAAACAGACACGCGTCCTTTAGACAAACAGACACGCGTCCTTTAGACAAACAGACACGCGTCCTTTAGACAAACAGACACGCGTCCTTTAGACAAACAGACACGCGTCCTTTAGACAAACAGACACGCGTCCTTTAGACAAACAGACACGTGTCCTTTAGACAAACAGACACGCGTTTGTTTGGTCCCAGATTGTTGAGGGTCAGGTCAACCGTGATACCCAGGGCTGGCTATCTTTGGGTAAGTTGAAGTGTTAAGATATTTTTCGAGAGGTTGAAATCAATTCAGCTTCAACTGGTATGTTGTATTCATTTGTATGTGTGTGTTTTCCAGTCATCTCTGGAAGGTCCAGTCTTCATTCAGTCTCCTAAATCAGGAAACACATTGTGATGGTTGGCGTGATTCGTTGCTCATTCTACAGTTGCCATAACCCTGCATTAAGTTAACTAACCGGGCAGTGGTTGTCCGCGGCACATTCAGACCATGTGTCCCGTTGTCATGCCGATCTCACTGCACCGCACGGACCAGAGCTGTTTGTCCCGTTGTCATGCCGATCTCACTGCACCGCACGGACCAGAGCTGTTTGTCCCGTTGTCATGCCGATCTCACTGCACCGCACCGACCAGAGCTGTTTGTCCCGTTGTCATGCCGATCTCACTGCACCGCACCGACCAGAGCTGTTTGTCCCGTTGTCATGCCGATCTCACTGCACCGCACCGACCAGAGCTGTTGGTCCCGTTGTCATGCCGATCTCACTGCACCTCACGGACCAGAGCTGTTTGTCCCGTTGTCATGCCGATCTCACTGCACCGCACGGACCAGAGCTGTTTGACACGCCGCCACTCAGGTGTTTATAGAACAACACGCTGTTGTCCACCGTGTCATGTTGTCATCATCAATAATGGCTGCCATTCAGCTCCGATAGGAGATGTTAAGGTGTCGGAACAATGCCCCCCCCCCCACTGCCCCCATCCCCCTGCCCCCATCTCCCCTCCCCCCTTTGCCCCATCTCCTTTCCGCCTCTGCTCATCATAGTTTTCCCCCACAATTTCTTCTGACAAGCTCACCTGGCGTGTTGTGAGCAGAGAGGCTGTTCTGTTACTAGGCTACTGCGTAATCTTTCTCTTCTTCACCCTTACTGCTACTTCCTGGATTTCTCCCCAGAAACCTCCCTTACTTGCCCACTGTCTTCCACCCTCCCTCAAATCTCTACATGGGCTTAATTAATGGTTTGTGTTTGTATTTTTACACGTCTTTCCAGGGAATACGATTTTAGGCGTTGCTTAGACGTTGCTTAGATGTTGCTTAGACGTTGGTTGGGCGTTGGTTGGGCGTTGTAGAGAGGCTGTTGATGCGCTGGTGACGCGTTGGTTTGAATGTCTGCTGTTCACACTGGATAATATGAAGTAAAACTGAACGTGGCATCTTCGAGTCATAAAATCATGTGTCAGTTCTGAACAGCCCTTCAGTGCACATGCTCCATCTCCCACAGCAACCTCTGGAGGTCAGTCGCACGGCCTCTGGTGTGTCATGGAATACACCTGAACTTTAATAAACCATGAGCGTGTGTTGTCTTTGATTGTGTGCTGTGTGAGGCTCTGGAGTGATTAAACTTTAATCAAGTGGTGGGAGGCTATTGTGTCTGAGGCATGACCCCTCCCCCCTGGTAAATGCATATTCATGGCTGTGGGTCAGTAGAGGCTTGTTTTGTTGCGTAACCTTCTGTCCACGAGAACAACAGGGTCCTTAACCTTATCCCACCCTGGTGACCCCAAGCAGACAGTCATACTGTATTTGGATTGGCTGTTGGGGAGGGTCTTTGAAGACACCTCGGTCTCTATCTCCGTTGGGGTCAAAGGTTAAGGTTAAAGGATATTCTTTCCCGGGGGTCTAATGGTTATTAGTCTGTGATTTCTCTCTCTCTCTCTCCTCTCTCTCTCTCCTCTCTCTCTCTCTCTCTCTCCTTCTCTCTGTCTCTCTCGCTCTCTCTCTCTCCTCTCTCTCTCTCTCTCTCTCTCCTTCTCTCTGTCTCTCTCTCTCTCTATTTGTACCTTTGATTCTCTCGGTTTACTGTGTGTTGGTTCCCAGATTGTCTGGGCGGTCTCCCGGGAAGGAGGAGAACCAGGGATGGAGAATCGGGGAAGGAGGTGTTGAGGGGATGATTTTATATATTGCAGATATTCGGTCGATACTTATAATAGCCAGCAGGACACCTCTCTACCCTGAGAGGGAGCTGAGCCAGACGTGTCAGAGAACAAATTGAAAATGCCAATTTCACTTATCCTCTCAGCCTGGTTACTGCTGCTCCGAAACCTGTCATTTGCATGATTTAATCTGGAAACGAGCGCTGTTCTCCATGCAACCCATCTCTCCTCCTCTCTCTTTCTCTCCTGCTCTCTGTCCTCTTTCTTTCTCTCTCTCTCTCTCTCTCTCTCTCTCTCTCTCTCTCTCTCTCTCCCTCTCTCTCTCTCTCTCTCTCTCTCTCTTCTCTCTCTTTCTCTCTCTCTCCTCTCTCTCTCTCTCTCCTCTCCACATCACACTCCCTCCATCTCGAATTAATCGTCCTACTTCAGTGGCTTGTGTTACCCTGAGATACATGTTTGTCTTTAAACCATATGACCACATGCTCCTGCTACACACGTGACCACTGACACAGCAGCTACCTCACCAGCCGCCTCGCCCCTCACTTGTGTTGTTCTGCAATCTGATGACCAGTGTCCGTCTGTCTATCTGCGTACACGGCCAATACCTCCAAACGCTGAGAACCGGGTCTGGTCAGGCGTGCCATGCGGTACGGACATCTGAGCAGCGTGTCAACAAACGTGTGCCTCGTTTAGCGGTCAAATTAACATCCCACGTCAAATACATCCGCCTTTGGCCGTTCCCCAGAACCAACAACGACCTGTGCGTTTGGTGCCCAGGAGAACACAGCGTCATTTGCATCCAACGGACTTCCTACACAAGGATGTTTATGGCCGTTTGTGGAATAACCCGTCTCACGTCACTGGCTTTGAGAGCGTGTACAGATTCCATTTTGGTTACGGCCTTTTTTTGGCGATGCCAGCTTTACTGAGGAGTTTGAAAATTCTGGAGAGCAAGATGTTTATCGAGCCGGACTAGTCCTATAAGTCACGTAAAATGAAATCAACTTGTTTTTTTCCCGCTACGTTCTTTGATTCAGCAGTAATGTAACATAGTGTTGAGTCTGGTTTATTGCTCTACATTAACGTGTCGTCCTTCAGCTCGTCTTCCCGTATGAGGTCAAAGCCCCGGTAGCATAATAACTGTGTTGTTTGTCTTCTCCCCCAGTACAACTACGAGGGTAACGACATCAGCGATCTGCCCGTGAACCTGTCGGTGGTGTGGAACGGAGACTTTGTCATCGACAACCCGTACAACATTCAAGGTAAACGCTGTCCTCCGATTTGCAGCCTCTGCCACGCCTCTAGGACAGATTCCAGGTTTAGCCCGCTGCTCATATCGACGAGGATCTGCGGTGAACTCGGGAGACCTGCGCCCGCGCTCTGCTCTCTAGTTCCCTGGGTTTCGGTTCCCTGAGTTCCTAGATTCATTCGGGGGCCGACTCGGGCCTGGTGCTGTCAGACGTTCCCCGTTGTCACCCTGAGGCATTCTGGGTGGTGGGCCGGTATTAGGGTGAAGTCACATGGGCGAAGGGCCGCGGCACGGTGGCTGCGTGGTGCGTTTTACGGAGATGCCGCGGCACGCACAAACATATGTTTTACAGTCTGACTATAAAAGAGGGAAGCCTGGACGGGATATACTTGCTCTGACACGCTATATGGTTCTACTACATCATCCTACGAGGTTTTTGCCCCGCCAAAATACCAACTGTGTGAGCGGAATAGCAGAGGATGTCTGGCATGTGTGAAACATTTTTAGAGACAGATGTGCATTCACTCACACACACACACACACACACACACACTCACAGAGCCTCAGGACTAGAGGGTTCACACTCCGTTTGTTGTGATGTCTTTACTTTTGTAAAGTTAATTACTGAGGCAGTAGGAGTGTGTGTGTGTGTGTGTTTGTTTCTTCACGAGCGCGTGTGTGCCTTCGTGTGTGTTCAGCACTCCACAAATAGGGCCCTGTGGATAGTGATTAAACACACATATCAACTGGGGAGTTGAGAAACCCTGACGATAAGCAGTGTCTTCCGTGGATAATTACTTGTGAAATTGTGCACGTTTAATAACGCCCAGTGTTTTATTGTTGTTGTTGACGCCATGGCGACGGGGGGTTCTGTAGCCAAATCCCACCACAATCCAGACCAAAATGCATTTCACTGAACCTAAATCTAGTAATGTGTTTGCTAAGTGTTTCTCTCACACCCAAGTTGAAAGCAAATACATCGATATGTTGGCCATGTCATATATATATATATATGTGTGTGTTCTTACAGATTGTATGAGGCATAGTCAATACGGTATATGTACTATGCATGTATGTATGTCTGTCTGTTTATGTAATCATATGTGTTTAATGCAATCACACAACAATCTAAGCGACATATAGAACCATTATAACACAGGTTCTTGTGAGCTCCGTCTTTAGTTGTGCTTTTAACAAAGCCAGCTAGTCACAGGCATTAACTGCTGGATTTAATGAAATAGATTTTATTACACTAACATAAAGGTGAGGCATCTGCAGGTGACCATGCCCTCATAACCTCGGACACACGTATTTATACAGTCTCATGTTTCATAATATTGCCTGGCCAGTCCCATATGCTGACGTCTCTCCACCCATTGTTCCTGTGACATCCCATTATTGCACGTCTTTACATATCAGTGTAACAGTAACTATTGTAAATGACTAAAAGCCCCTACACCTGTCGTAGATGTTAGTCAGCTGATGGGTAATGGATGTAGAGAAATCTTACGTGTATGGTCTCTCCTGCGCTCTCTCTCTTTCTCTGTCTTTCTCTCTATATACGGCTCCATCAATCTCCTTTTGTGCTTCTCTGTTCACCCTCTTTCTGCTCCCTCCTTTCCTAGTTTTTACCAAGATAACCCTCGGCTTCCTTCCTTAACCCTCATATGTTAATGTAACTCAATCACTCATTTAGGATCGTTTAATTGGCCCAGGGTTACTTTCACTTAAAAGCCTGACCAATGGGATTTAAAGGCTGAAATCCACTGCTCTGTCAGATTCCTGCGGCCATTTGAAGTAGCGCTTTACTTCAGTGCATATTAACACACACGCGCGCACATGTGTGTGTGCCTTCTAACCTGTGTATAAAAATGATGGTGTAGTATTTGATGTGACCTGTATGGTGAGGGTTAGATGTGACCTGTATGGTGATGGTTAGATGTGACCTGTATGATGAGGGTTAGATGTGACCTGTATGATGAGGGTTAGATGTGACCTGTATGGTGAGGGTTAGATGTGACCTGTGTGGTGAGGGTTAGATGTGACCTGTATGGTGAGGGTTAGATGTGACCTGTATGGTGAGGGTTAGATTTGACCTGTGTGGTGAGAGTTAGATGTGACCTGTGTGGTGAGGGTTAGATGTGACCTGTGTGGTGAGGGTTAGATGTGACCTGTGTGGTGAGGGTTAGATTTGACCTGTGTGGTGAGGGTTAGATTTGACCTGTGTGGTGAGAGTTAGATGTGACCTGTGTGGTGAGAGTTAGATGTGACCTGTGTGGTGAGGGTTAGATGTGACCTGTGTGGTGAGGGTTGGATGTGACCTGTATGGTGAGGGTTAGATGTGACCTGTATGGTGAGGGTTAGATGTGACCTGTGTGGTGAGGGTTAGATGTGACCTGTGTGGTGAGGGTTAGATGTGACCTGTGTGGTGAGGGTTAGATGTGACCTGTGTGGTGAGGGTTAGATGTGACCTGTATGGTGAGGGTTAGATGTGACCTGTGTGGTGAGGGTTAGATGTGACCTGTATGATGAGGGTTAGATGTGACCTGTATGGTGAGGGTTAGATGTGACCTGTATGGTGAGGGTTAGATGTGACCTGTGTGGTGAGGGTTAGATGTGACCTGTATGATGAGGGTTAGATGTGACCTGTATGGTGAGGGTTAGATGTGACCTGTATGGTGAGGGTTAGATGTGACCTGTATGGTGAGGGTTAGATGTGACCTGTATGGTGAGGGTTAGATGTGACCTGTATGGTGAGGGTTAGATGTGACCTGTGTGGTGAGGGTTAGATGTGACCTGTGTGGTGAGGGTTAGATGTGACCTGTATAGTGAGGGTTAGATGTGACCTGTATGGTGAGGGTTAGATGTGACCTGTGTGGTGAGGGTTAGATGTGACCTGTATGATGAGGGTTAGATGTGACCTGTATGGTGAGGGTTAGATGTGACCTGTATGGTGAGGGTTAGATGTGACCTGTATGGTGAGGGTTAGATGTGACCTGTGTGGTGAGGGTTAGATGTGACCTGTATGATGAGGGTTAGATGTGACCTGTATGGTGAGGGTTAGATGTGACCTGTATGGTGAGGGTTAGATGTGACCTGTATGGTGAGGGTTAGATGTGACCTGTATGGTGAGGGTTAGATGTGACCTGTATGGTGAGGGTTAGATGTGACCTGTATGGTGAGGGTTAGATGTGACCTGTATGATGAGGGTTAGATGTGACCTGTGTGGTGAGGGTTAGATGTGACCTGTATGGTGAGGGTTAGATGTGACCTGTATGGTGAGGGTTAGATGTGACCTGTATGGTGAGGGTTAGATTTGACCTGTATAGTGAGGGTTAGATGTGACCTGTATAGTGAGGGTTAGATGTGACCTGTATGGTGAGGGTTAGATGTGACCTGTATGGTGAGGGTTAGATGTGACCTGTATAGTGAGGGTTAGATGTGACCTGTATAGTGAGGGTTAGATGTGACCTGTATAGTGAGGGTTAGATGTGACCTGTATGGTGAGGGTTAGATGTGACCTGTATGGTGAGGGTTAGATGTGACCTGTATGGTGAGGGTTAGATGTGACCTGTATGGTGAGGGTTAGATGTGACCTGTATGATGAGGGTTAGATGTGACCTGTATGGTGAGGGTTAGATGTGACCTGTGTGGTGAGGGTTAGATGTGACCTGTATGGTGAGGGTTAGATGTGACCTGTGTGGTGAGGGTTAGATGTGACCTGTATGGTGAGGGTTAGATGTGACCTGTGTGGTGAGGGTTAGATGTGACCTGTGTGGTGAGGGTTAGATGTGACCTGTGTGGTGAGGGTTAGATGTGACCTGTATAGTGAGGGTTAGATGTGACCTGTATGGTGAGGGTTAGATGTGACCTGTATGGTGAGGGTTAGATGTGACCTGTGTGGTGAGGCTTAGATGTTTGGTTTTAGTTTTTAACATCTGTACTAAAATGTATTATCTTTCCCCTCTTCGTAACTTCCCTAACAGTTTTCCTCTGCCCTCATTCCAGCCCATCTTTATAAGTGCTACGCACTGCGGGACAGCTGTGGGATGTGTTTGAAGGCTGATCCCAGGTTCGAGTGTGGCTGGTGTGTCCAGGAGAAGAAGTGCTCCCTGAGGCAGGAGTGTGCCCCGCTGGAGAGCAGCTGGATGCACGCCACCACAGGCAACAGCCGCTGTGCCAATCCGAAGATCACCAAGGTAACACAACGGGTTTATAATAACAGCTTAAGGTGTCCATAGTAGGACATGCTGCAGTCAGAATCATGCTGGATTGATATTAGGACATCTGCTGGCATCAAATGTACATCATGGAGAGACTATAAGCCTAAAAGATTAGAGTGGCTTTGTTCTGAGGCGTTAGAAAGACATGTTATTACGGCAAGCACATTAATGATATTGGAGTCTGGAGGCCCGGGGTTCTGGAGTCTGGTGGACGAGGTGCTGTGGTCTGGTGGACGAGGTGCTGTGGTCTGGTGGACGAGGTGCTGTGGTCTGGTGGACGAGGTGCTGTGGTCTGGTGGACGAGGTGCTGTGGTCTGGTGGACGAGGTGCTGTGGTCTGGTGGACGAGGTGCTGTGGTCTGGTGGACGAGGTGCTGTGGTCTGGTGGACGAGGTGCTGTGGTCTGGTGGACGAGGTGCTGTGGTCTGGTGGACGAGGTGCTGTGGTCTGGTGGACGAGGTGCTGTGGTCTGGTGGACGAGGTGCTGTGGTCTGGTGGACGAGGTGCTGTGGTCTGGTGGACGAGGTGTTGTTGTGTGTTATCTTGGTAGTCAGGTGGATGAGACTAGTTTTCCACAGATGGACAGCAAAGAGGAGAGAGTCTACAGGACATTACCGTGCATTACTGAGACTAGATGAATGTGTGTGTGTTTGTGTGTGCATGCAAACCTAACTGTTGATGCCAATCCCTAAAGATAACTGGTGATGCCAATCCCTAAACCTAACTGGTGATGCCAATCCCTAAACCTAACTGATAATGCCTAAACCTAACTGGTGATGCCAATCCCTAAACCTAACTGGTGATGCCAATCCCTAAACCTAACTGGTAATACCTTTCTAACTTAGAAATGTGGACATTATGTCTCTGTTATACAAGTAAGTCAGTCAGAATGGCACACACATATGTACTCACACACACGCACGAACACCTGCGCACACACAGTTTATTTACACCATGTCAAGTGATATCCTCCCAGTCACGTCGACCTGATCTCATTCGCTCATCATGACATTCATCTAGAGACGTGGGTTCATTTTCCACCCCGGCGTCTCATTATCAAGTGTTCATGGGTTGGGGGAGTGGTGTTCACGCTGCAGCTACCCTTAAGACCAACCCACAGTCTGCCTAAATAGAGCCGATGGAGACGCGTGGCATCGTAATGCGTGACAGAATGAACAGCTTCCAGTACTCGTGGTGGCATCTGGCAAAATGTCCTGGTGAGGGTTGGTTCTGGGTGACGCTGTCTGCAACTGGCCCATATCTAACACCGGCCCATATCTAACACCGGCCCATATCTAACACCGGCCCGTATCTAACACCGGCCCGTATCTAACACCGGCCCGTATCTAACACCGGCCCGTATCTAACACCGGCCCGTATCTAACACCGGCCCGTATCTAACACCGGCCCGTATCTAACACCGGCCCGTATCTAACACCGGCCCGTATCTAACACCGGCCCGTATCTAACACCGGCCCGTATCTAACACCGGCCCGTATCTAACACCGGCCCGTATCTAACACCGGCCCGTATCTAACACCGGCCCGTATCTAACACCGGCCCGTATCTAACACCGGCCCGTATCTAACACTTTCTGAAGCATGCACCTCTTTGGGTTCTGGAATAAAGTGCAAAGACTCTCAAACCGGACCCGTTTTCATAACCAACCTAGCCGTGCCGCTATCTGGTCAGTGCACCTGCTGAGAACCAAATTAGTCTGTGTGCCTGGCAGTATGTTAGGTGTTTATTTCCCCCGTACGGTGTGTTTATTTGTATTTATACGGTGCATTATGTGTGCGGTACCGTGTGTTGCCATGTCCTCCTGCAAACATACGCCTCTGGCCGGGTCGTTATTGAAAATGTAAATGAGTTCTCCATTGTCTGACCTGAGCAAATAACAAGACGCCCGATTGGTGGTGACCCAAGGTCCTTCAAGAGCGTTCGTTAATTAACTTTACGGCCAACGAATGTGCATAATTGTCTGTATATTTACAAACGCATTGCTCTTAACGAGGCATTTAAAAACAAACGGAAATTCGGATAATTTACATTTGCTTCTATTTTGCACATTTTCTTGTCCATCTTTCGGTCATTTCTGTTTGCTTTGTTTTGGAGGGCACGCTAGAGGTCTGTGAAAGCTTGGCGCCTTGCTCAGAGTTTAATTGGAACACCACTCGGACTAGACGAGGCTCGTGGGATCACGGAAATGGAGGCGTGCGGGGGCATGAGTGTTGGGATCGAGCCATAGATATCACCCCCCTTCCTCCGTCTCTCTCCCGAACCAGTCTAATTGCCACACACTAATGAGATAGAGAAACTGCAATTTTCCATTAATGCCCCCCCCCCCCACACTATCTCCTTTTTAAAATGTGTCAGTTAAATGTGTGTGTGGGGGGGATCACACCTCGTTTGCCTTTTAGTGTGTTTCCTGTTTGACATCTTCTGAAGGCTTAATGATGATATTGGAATAATTGGGGCACAAAGATAACTCAGCCAGCTTATGCTGTCTGTCTGTCTGTCTGTCAGTGCGTGCGTGCAAAGCTTTGCCTGAGGGCGATATGTTGGTGGCATGAGCAACACACCGCAGACACAACAGCCTTTAAATGAGTGCCGTAACACAAGAAGCAGTGAGATAGACAATGGACAAGAAAGGCAGACTCAGCGGTGAACAACACAACGGGGGAAATCAACATATTAGCCCCCACCAAACATCGCTACGACACCGCCAGATGTTTCCACTCTACATTACAAGACGGACAAACTAATTGTCTCGTGTCCTTTCCTGATGACCACATGTTTCTAATGCTTTAATGCCTTTAAATCGAATATTACCCCACATTTTAACTTACGGTGCTCTCTTTGAATCCCGCTTTTCCCGCCATCCCTCACACATTACTCGCTCCTCTGCTCTTGGTGTGCAGCCGTTTGTTGGCTAATGGATGAAACGCTTATTTCATTTAGACCAGCGGTTGTCCCGGTGAACTCAAAGCTCAGTTTGACACTGTAAAACATCTAGGATACCTCATTTTTAGCCTGTAATAACGTCAGCGCAGTGCTAAATTCGCTAAGTGCTTTAGCCAGCAGGATTAGCTGTTAATTACATTGGGAGAACTGGGCATGCGAGACGTTTCTTGCTATTTCTCCCTGAATACCTTAGAGCTGAGTTTAACAGGATACTGCGCTGAGGTACAATATGCCGAGCTGTTCCCAGAGACCGACGCGGTTCTAATTCGGACACAGTAGTCCTGTCATTTTCATGGTTCTAGTTACATTAGCGTCCGTCTCAGGAGGCCCACGCCGCGTCATTCTGGGTTTTCTACCCCTGTATCCTGCTGTGGCCTTATGTCACGGTTCCTATCGCTCTATTCTCCTCGTCTGGTTCTTCCCTGCCTCTCTTGGCTTTCTCCATTCGTCTCTCACCTCGGTGATGTTGACTATTAGGAATTGCGTCGTGCACCGCTCGCGAGGTGAATTGGTGTTTCTACCGTGTGACATGTTTTCGTTCAATCGTTCGTTGGATTAACGGGTGTTTCGTTCGCGAAGAAAAACAACAGGCTCCCTTGTGACGGCCAGCGTGCACACGTATGATGGCGCCCACACACACACACACACATTAATGCGGATATGGACTGTCATAGAGTTGGCTCTGGTTTCTTCTTCTCATCCATCATCCCCCCAGCAGGTCTCCAAGGGGCTGCGAAGCCGCATTGAGACCCACCCCTTGGAAACCAATTAAGTGTGTGTGTGTGTGTGTGTGTTTGTTTGTACATGTGTGTCTTCTTTCTCCGTTGGAAGTCTTTGTCTTAGAGAGGGGACAGATTGTTTCCTTGCCTGATTGTCTCCTAAGTATGTATGTGTTGTTTATATGGGCAGTGTTGGTAAATGCTGGGGCAGAGTGGGTTAAAAGCCCTGCTTGCATCACGTGTTCGCGGAGTGAGACGTTGGCAAACGTCAATATGTAGAGAGAGAGGGAGAGATGCGTAGTTGTCATGCTGAGCCATTCACATACAAGTCATTTAGCAGATATCCTGTTCCAGATCGACTGGCAGGTGTGTTTGATGCGTTAACGTACTTTATCCCGTGGTCTGGACACGCCCGTTAAAGGGGGCAATTTTGTGGTCTACCTCTGTTGCTTGCATGAAACCGGCCCCCTGTTGTTATGGATACATCCATCATATGGTGACGTTCCCATTGCTTCAAATCGATCCCTCTGCGTATGTTAAATCTATCTATTGCCCAGCAGCACTGTATTCATACATACCTTGAATACCTCCCACATGTAGACACGTGCCGTTCTGTCTATACACACGTTCACTCTCCCCCGCCCCCCCGGCAACACCCGCACCAATGTGTCCAACACCCGCGCCAGTGTGACTTGAAACGGGGTCCGTTCTGCTCCCCTGCCTGGTCCCATCCTCGTCTCTGAGTGGACTCTCTCACCATCGGAGATGTTCCCTTTTATTTAGCGATAAGACGCTGTGCCGTCTCCGTTCTGAGATTCAGCTCTTCATAACAGATACCATCTCTCCGGAAGAGATCCACACTGCACACCGTGTCCACAATGGGCCCCCGCACAAAGACCCGCGGTGCAGTCACGCTTTTCTTTCTCTCCCTCCCTCTCTCTCGCTTTCTCCTTTTGTCTTTTTGTCCTCCTTTCTTATTCAACATCTCCCTCTTATTCTCTGGCGTTCTTTGTCATATGTCTTTCCTCTTTTGATGAAATTCACTTCTCCCTCTCTGCTTTGTCTCCTATTCTTTTCTTCTTGCTCTCGGTGGATAGATAGTATAATTTCTGCGGAATAATAAGTGTGGTGTGTTTTTTGGTAATTCGCCACTCACAACCTGTTCACGCGATATTGCGTTGCACACCGCTGCAGTTGAACTGTCTCTCTGTCTCTCTCTGTCTCTCTCTTTGGGTTCTATTATATACCTAAGCACACATTTTATGTCTCAGTCTGTGTGTCAGTCAGTCAGTCAGTCTGTGTGTGTGTCGGTGTCAGTCTGTGTTTGTCATTGTGAGAGGAGACGCTGATGCCTTTAGTTTTTCTCCCACACACCCATTAGTGGCCCTTCTGTGTGCGCACACACACACACACACACACACACTTTCACCGTCCAACTCGGGGTCAAACCTCGGAGAGAGTTGTATGGATAGGGTGATCTTCTAACCAGAGCAGGGGTCAGACAAATGCATGTGACCCCCCGCAGTACTAATCTAATTATTACCGCTCTTAATCCTTGTAGTGATGAATGATGGAGGCCGGCTGGTTGTCTGTGCAGATTTATGGTCCACTGATTAGTGCAGGGCATCTCAGGGCAGCCATTACAAGCAGCACATCTAAAGCCCCCCGCAGGTCATTGACTAAGCAGGAAGGGTCACTACGTGAACTCTTTCTAATAGCATTTAGTAGATGAATGGCGAGCGTGGGTTCGGGGGACCAGAGGGTTAACTGCGGTGAGGACCGAGGAGACGAGTGGGCTGATCAGAGACACTGGCTAGCCACAAGCCCGACCGGCCGGTCCTAAATGCCGTCCGGAAGGTTGGATACTAATGCCCTGCCTCCTCCTCCTCCACAGTTGTCCCCGGAGACGGGCCCCAGACAGGGGGGAACCATGCTAACCATCACCGGGGAGAACCTGGGCCTGCAGTTCAAGGACATCCAGACGGGCGTCCGCATCGGCAAGGTGGCCTGTTCCCCGGTGGAGGCGGAGTACATCAGCGCTGAGCAGTAAGGCTCCTCTGTGTGTCTACATACCGGTCCCCCGCATACCGGTCCCCCCCGCGCATACCGGTCCCCCCGCATACCGGTCCCCCCGCATACCGGTCCCCCCCCGCATACCGGTCCCCCCGCATACCGGTCCCCCCGCATACCGTCCCCCCGCATACCGGTCCCCCGCATACCGGTCCCCCGCATACGCCCCCGCATACGCCCGCATACGCCACCCCCCGCATACCGGTCCCCCAACCGCATACCGGTCCCCCACCGCATACCGGTCCCCCACCGCATACCGGTCCCCCCGCATACCGGTCCCCCGCATACCGGTCCCCCGCATACCGGTCCCCCCTCGCATACCGGTCCCCCACAAGCATACCGGTCCCCCCCGCACACCCCCCCGCATACGCCCCCCGCATACCGGTGTCCCCCGCATACCGGTCCCCGCCCGCATACGCCCCCCGCATACCGGTCCCCCACCGCATACCGTCCCCCCCCGCATACCGGTCCCCCCACATACCGGTCCGCCTGCATTTCCACTCTGAAACGCGGTTCCCCTTTTACAACAGGACACTTGTCCGACTCTGGGTTGATCCAGGTCCCTGACAACCTTTTACCAGCAGTATTCAGATCACGTTAATATGCTGAACCGGCTCTGATGTTATAAACCTGGATACTTAATTTCCCCAACAGCCATAAATACCTCCTACCAATAAAGATGCCTTTTCACTTCTAACTACCTTCGATCATAAAAGACATTCCTGATTGTTCTCATATCTGTACGTAGACATTTTATAGACCCCGCTTTGAAATGAAGTAAATTGTTTTGATGATGTTTGCTGTAAACACACAATAAATGATGAAAGTAGTGTGCCCACACAAACACACACACACAAACACACACCAAGAAAGGCAAAAAAAGCTGTGAATATATTCAACGCTGTAATTTTCCACTCTACAGTGTCTAATTCATATTCAATCTATATTATTGGGTTTCAGTCGGACTACTGAATGTATTTCTCTTATCTGAAGTACTACAGTTCCAGTGAGAACAGCTACATTTATACAATTATCTCCTAAAAAGTCTCCTCACTCCAGTAATTGTCCTTCTCCACATGAGACCAAATAAATAAATGACTGCATTGCAATGCACACGTCATTGCCGTGCAATAGAGAGTGGTTGCCGTGGCCACCTGCGGTGAGGACAATACAGCAGAGTTAATAACTCATCTGGGTTGGGGAGTTCAGGTACATATATTAGTGTGTCACCCCCTCACTAAAGTCCTACTGCTGATTAACGGACTACAGTGTGTGAGACTAGTGCAACATGAGGTCTAGGGCTCTGTGTGCACGTGGGTGGGTGTGTGGGGGTGTGTGTGTGTGCGCATGGGTTTAGTGTTGTGTGTGTGCGCATGGGTTTAGTGTGTGTGTGTGCGCGCATGGGTTTAATGTGTGTGTGCGCGCATGGGTTTAATGTGTGTGTGTGTGTGCGCATGGGTTTAGTGTGTGTGTGTGCATGCGTTCAGTGTGTGTGTGTGTGTGCATGCATGCGTTCAGTGTGTGTGTGTGCGCGCATGCGTTCGGTGTGTGTGTGTGCGTGCATGCGTTCAGTGTGTGTGTGTGTGTGTGCGTGCATGCCTTCGGTGTGTGTGTGTGTGTGCGTGCATGCGTTCAGTGTGTGTGTGTGCGCGTGCATGCGTTTGGTGTGTGTGTGTGTGCGTGCATGCGTTCAGTGTGTGTGCGTGTGTGCGTGTGTGCGCGTGTGCGCGTGTGTGCGTGTGCGTGTGCGTGTGTGTGTGTGTGTGTGCTATCGCCTGCGGTTCCGAACCACCTCAGACACTCTTCAATAATTTCTCAAATGGATTTTCATTTGGCCAGCCACTGCCCCAGGCCCAACACACAGCTTATGGGTGGTAATATCCTCGAACACACTGGTCTACTCACGCTACACACACAAGTGCATGTCCTCCCCATCACACCCTGTTTCCCCTGCTGCTCTACAACTCACTTAACCTTGGACGCACTATTGAGAGGTCAAGGACTGTCATCTTTATATGTACTGTCACTCCCACGTCTCCTTTTTCATCTGCCTCTTTATTTATCCATCTCTCTCCCTCCCTCTCTCATATCGCCCTCTCTCATATCTCCCTCCCTCTCTCATATCGCCCTCTCTCGTATCTCCCTCCCTCTCTCATATCTCCCTCCCTCTCTCTCATATCTCCCTCTCTCTCATATCTCCCTCCCTCTCTCTCATATCTCCCTTCCTCTCTCTCATAACTCCCTCCCCCTCTCTCATATCTCCCTCTCTGCCCCCCTTTAATCTTCGATCTCTCTTTTTTTTCTCCCTCTCTCACATCTCTCTCCCTCTCTCTGTCTTTTATCTGTCTCTCATCTCTCTACTTCTCTCTTTCATCTCTCATCTATCTCTGTCTCTCTCATCTCTCCCCCCGCTCTCTCTCTCTCATCTCTCTCTCATCTCTCTTTCTCTCTCTCTCTCTCTCATCTCTCTCTCCCTCATCTCTCTCTCCCTCTCTCTCTCTCATCTCTCTCTGTCTCTCATCTCTCTTTGTCTCTAGGATTGTGTGTAAACTAGCAGATGCGACAGGATATCGTGTCCAGGAGGCTCATGTTGAAGTGTGTGTGAGGGACTGCACCCACCCAGAATACAAAGCCATCTCTCCAAAGGCATTCACCTTTGTGGTAAGATCCAGTGTGTCTGACCTGTGGTGTCTGTTGTCCTGGTGTGTCTGTTGTCCTGGTGTGTCTGTTGTCCTGGTGTGTCTGTTGTCATGGTGTGTCTGTTGTCCTGGTGTGTCTGTTGTCCCGGTGTGTCTGTTGTCCTGGTGTGTCTGTTGTCCCGTTGTGTGTCTGTTGTCCCGTTGTGTGTCTGTTGTCCGGTGGTGTGTCTGTTGTCCCGTTGTGTGTCTGTTGTCCCGTTGTGTGTCTGTTGTCCCGTTGTGTGTCTGTTGTCCCGTTGTGTGTCTGTTGTCCCGTTGTGTGTCTGTTGTCCCGTTGTGTGTCTGTTGTCCCGTTGTGTGTCTGTTGTCCCGTTGTGTGTCTGTTGTCCCGTTGTGTGTCTGTTGTCCTGGTGTGTCTGATGTCCCGGTGTGTCTGTTGTCCCGGTGTGTCTGTTGTCCCGGTGTGTCTGTTGTCCCGTTGTGTGTCTGTTGTCCCGGTGTGTCTGTTGTCCCGGTGTCCCGTTGTGTGTCTGTTGTCCCGGTGTGTCTGCTGTCCCGGCGTGTCTGCTGTCCCGGCGTGTCTGCTGTCCCTGGCGTGTCTGCTGTCCCATGGCGTGTCTGCTGTCCCGGCGTGTCTGCTGTCCCGGCGTGTCTGCTGTCCCGGCGTGTCTGCTGTCCCGGCGTGTCTGCTGTCCCGGCGTGTCTGCTGTCCCGGCGTGTCTGCTGTCCCGGCGTGTCTGCTGTCCCGGCGTGTCTGTTGTCCCGGCGTGTCTGTTGTCCCGGCGTGTCTGTTGTCCTGGTGTGTCTGACCTGTTGTCAGGATACACAGTGATTCCGGTTTGTCCTCCACCAGTCCCCCTACTTCACACGTGTGCAGCCGTCCAACGGGCCTGTGTCAGGAGGCACCCGGATCACCATCGAGGGGAACAATCTCAACGCCGGCAGCGCCGTGGCCATCAAGATCGGCCTCCACCCCTGCCGCTTCGAGAGGTGAGATAATCATGTGTTCTGAGATAATGTTTACACCGTTGGTTTGCTCTGGACTCTCATGATCAAATGCTTGCACCCACTCACACAGTTAGCTCATCAGTTAGCACACTGGTTAGCTCATCGGTTAGCTCGTCGTATAGCATACCGGTTAGCTCATCAGTTAGCACACCGGTTAGCTCATCGGTTAGCTCATCGGTTAGCACACCGGTTAGCTCAGCGGTTCGCTCAACGGTTAGCTCATCGGTTAGCACACCGGTTAGCTCATTGGGTTGCCCACCGGTTAGCTCATCGGGTTGCACACCGGTTAGCTCATTGGTTTGCACACCGGTTAGCTCATCGGTTAGCTCATCGGTTAGCACACCGGTTAGCTTATTGGTTAGCTCATCGGTTAGCACATTGGTTATCACATTCTTTAGCTGATCTGTTAGCTCATCAGTTAGCATACAGTGTAATTTAAAGCCTCAAATGAATGTCATATGGACTTTCCTGTTGAAAAATAAAAGGGCGTGAAAGCAGAACATGCAGGATTCAGAGTCTAAAGTAGCGTCCTCCTCATTTACCTGCAGTAATTTGACACTGAACGATTGCGATGCATCCTGGGAGATGCTCATACAGTACATTGTGTTGTCCTGTCAGAGCCACTGTTGCATAGCAACGCTCCATGTCCCCAAAGCAATGCAGGTTAAAAGTGTCCTGTCTTTGTTTCATTCCTCAGAGTTCAACAGGAACCCTTTTATCAAAGCGTGTGTGTACCCAAGTCATTCAAGCACTTATCTTCCTTTACAACCCCCTGGTCTCTCTCCTGACAACCTCCACTCCCGCTCCTGTCACCCTCTCTCCTGTCCCTCTTCTTCCTTGTTCTGTGGACCGGCTAACGACATCCCTGTGAAAGTGTGTACAGTACGCCGCTGGTTTTGCCAGCGAATGTTGTAAAGGAGGTTGCCTGGGCAACGAGGCGGAGAATGTAGAAAAGGCGCTTTCCTTTTGTCTTTCCTCCTATTTTCCTCCACTTCTTCGAAGTGCACCTTTCTGCGTAGCCCTGTAGATGTGCCGTGTAAATAACCTATTATGACACTGCAGGGATGAGCGGCTAGAAATGTATTCTAGATAATGTTTCCTTCAGCTAAGTTCCATGTCTAGTACACTGTTGGTTTCAGGTAAACATAAAACACCCACTAGTGTAGAAAACACAACACACACCCACTAGTGTAGAAAACACAACACACACCCACTAGTGTAGAAAACACAACACACACCCACTAGTGTAGAAAACACAACACACACCCACTAGTGCAGAAGACACCACACACACCCACTAGTGCAAAAGACACCACACACTCCCATAGTGGCCGGACCCTTCACAGTGCACACATGTAAAACCCACTCTACAGCCTTTGGCTCTCTGCTCTGCCAGCATATCATAATGCATCATGGGAGTTGGAAGTCTACACAGTGCAATGTTAGGCAAACTCATCCAAAGGGTGAAAACTTTTCCAACACGCCCTTACAGAGTCTGAGTGTACCACTCCAGGTCAGTCAGGGATAGAGACAGCAGGTCTTTGAAGTCAGACCTCTCTCAGAGTCTGTCTGATGAAACTTCTGTCAGGCGGAGAGCACCAGAGTTCTCTGTGCTCCAACTGTTGTGGTGTGGGTGTGTGTCAATGTTGTGTTGTTGAACTTCCTGTATGACAGGGTTTTGTTGTTGAACTTCCTGTATGACAGGGTTGTGTTGTTGAACTTCCTGTATGACAGGGTTTTGTTGTTGAACTTTCTGTATGACAGGGTTGTGTTGTTGTACTTCCTGTATGACAGGGTTGTGTTGTTGAACTTCCTGTATGACAGGGTTGTGTTGTTGAACTTTCTGTATGACAGGGTTGTGTTGTTGTACTTCCTGTATGACAGGGTTGTGTTGTTGAACTTCCTGTATGACAGGGTTGTGTTGTTGTACTTCCTGTATGACAGGGTTGTGTTGTTGAACTTCCTGTATGACAGGGTTGTGTTGTTGTAATTCCTGTATGACAGGGTTGTGTTGTTGAACTTTCTGTATGACAGGGTTGTGTTGTTGTACTTCCTGTATGACAGGGTTATGTTGTTGTACTTCCTGTATGACAGGGTTGTGTTGTTGAACTTCCTGTATGACAGGGTTGTGTTGTTGTACTTCCTGTATGACAGGGTTGTGTTGTTGTACTTCCTGTATGACAGGGTTGTGTTGTTGAACTTTCCGTATGACAGGGTTGTGTTGTTGTACTTCCTGTATGACAGGGTTGTGTTGTTGAACTTCCTGTATGACAGGGTTGTGTTGTTGAACTTTCTGTATGACAGGGTTGTGTTGTTGAACTTCCTGTATGACAGGGTTGTGTTGTTGAACTTCCTGTATGACAGGGTTGTGTTGTTGAACTTTCTGTATGACAGGGTTGTGTTGTTGTACTTCCTGTATGACAGGGTTGTGTTGTTGTACTTCCTGTATGACAGGGTTGTGTTGTTGTACTTCCTGTATGACAGGGTTGTGTTGTTGTACTTCCTGTATGACAGGGTTGTGTTGTTGTACTTCCTGTATGACAGGGTTGTGTTGTTGAACTTCCTGTATGACAGGGTTGTGTTGTTGAACTTCCTGTATGACAGGGTTGTGTTGTTGTACTTCCTGTATGACAGGGTTGTGTTGTTGAACTTCCTGTATGACAGGGTTGTGTTGTTGAACTTCCTGTATGACAGGGTTGTGTTGTTGAACTTCCTGTATGACAGGGTTGTGTTGTTGTACTTCCTGTATGACAGGGTTGTGTTGTTGTACTTCCTGTATGACAGGGTTGTGTTGTTGAACTTTCTGTATGACAGGGTTGTGTTGTTTTACTTCCTGTATGACAGGGTTGTGTTGTTGAACTTCCTGTATGACAGGGTTGTGTTGTTGAACTTCCTGTATGACAGGGTTGAGAGTTCTGTGCTCTGTGTCCTGGCCCGCATCACGGATTACGCATGATGATGATGCTCTTGTGTGTGTGTGTCACGTAACACCCCCTATCTTCCTCTCCTCAGGCGGAATGCTAGGGAGATAGTGTGTGTAACTCCGGCGGGGCTGAGTCCTGCAGGAACCCCCGTCATGGTGGACATCAACTCAGCGGAGCTCAGGAACCCTGATGTGAAGTTCAACTACACAGAGGACCCAACCATCCTGAAGATTGAACCCGACTGGAGCATCGCCAGGTGAGAGGTCGTGCTACCGTTCAAACGTGTCGAAACTCAGCGATCCCATTGCAAGGGTCACGACCCAGTGAGGGCTCGCCTGATTGGGAAAGTAATTGTGCTGATGGATAAGAGGCTGGGATGACATGTTATTACCAGGCAGCAAATCAAATGGCAGAGGGAGAACCATGTTATTACCAGGCAGCAAATCAAATGGCAGAGGGAGAACCATGTTATTACCAGGCAGCAAATCAAAAGGCAGAGGGAGAACCATGTTATTACCAGGAAGCAAATCAAATGGCAGAGGGAGAACCATGTTATTACCAGGCAGCAAATCAAATGGCAGAGGGAGAACCATGTTATTACCAGGCAGCAAATCAAATGGCAGAGGGAGAACCATGTTATTACCAGGCAGCAAATCAAATGGCAGAGGGAGAACCATGTTATTACCAGGCAGCAAATCAAATGGCAGAGGGAGAACCATGTTATTACCAGGCAGCAAATCAAATGGCAGAGGGAGAACCATGTTATTACCAGGCAGCAAATCAAATGGCAGAGGGAGAACCATGTTATTACAAGGCAGCAAATCAAATGGCAGAGGGAGAACCATGTTATTACCAGGCAGCAAATCAAATGGCAGAGGGAGAACCATGTTATTACCAGGCAGCAAATCAAATGGCAGAGGGAGAACCATGTTATTACCTGGCAGCAAATCAAATGGCAGAGGGAGAACCATGTTATTACCAGGCAGCAAATCAAATGTCAGAGGGAGAACCATGTTATTACCAGGCAGCAAATCAAATGGCAGAGGGAGAACCATGTTATTACCAGGCAGCAAATCAAATGGCAGAGGGAGAACCATGTTATTACCAGGCAGCAAATCAAATGGCAGAGGGAGAACCATGTTATTACCAGGCAGCAAATCAAATGGCAGAGGGAGAACCATGTTATTACCAGGCAGCAAATCAGATGGCAGAGGGAGAACCATGTTATTACCAGGCAGCAAATCAAATGGCAGAGGGAGAACCATGTTATTAACAGGCAGCAAATCAAATGGCAGAGGGAGAACCATGTTATTACCAGGCAGCAAATCAAATGGCAGAGGGAGAACCATGTTATTACCTGGCAGCAAATCAAATGGCAGAGGGAGAACCATGTTATTACCAGGCAGCAAATCAAATGGCAGAGGGAGAACCATGTTATTACCAGGCAGCAAATCAAATGGCAGAGGGAGAACCATGTTATTACCAGGCAGCAAATCAAATGGCAGAGGGAGAACCATGTTATTACAAGGCAGCAAATCAAATGGCAGAGGGAGAACCATGTTATTACAAGGCAGCAAATCAAATGGCAGAGGAAGAACCATGTTATTACCAGGCAGCAAATCAGATGGCAGAGGGAGAACCATGTTATTACAAGGCAGCAAATCAAATGGCAGAGGGAGAACCATGTTATTAACAGGCAGCAAATCAAATGGCAGAGGGAGAACCATGTTATTACCAGGCAGCAAATCAAATGGCAGAGGGAGAACCATGTTATTACCTGGCAGCAAATCAAATGGCAGAGGGAGAACCATGTTATTACCAGGCAGCAAATCAAATGGCAGAGGGAGAACCATGTTATTACCAGGCAGCAAATCAAATGGCAGAGGGAGAACCATGTTATTACCAGGCAGCAAATCAAATGGCAGAGGGAGAACCATGTTATTACCAGGCAGCAAATCAAATGGCAGAGGGAGAACCATGTTATTACCAGGCAGCAAATCAAATGGCAGAGGGAGAACCATGTTATTACCAGGCAGCAAATCAAATGGCAGAGGGAGAACCATGTTATTAACAGGCAGCAAATCAAATGGCAGAGGGAGAACCATGTTATTACCAGGCAGCAAATCAAATGGCAGAGGGAGAACCATGTTATTACCTGGCAGCAAATCAAATGGCAGAGGGAGAACCATGTTATTACCAGGCAGCAAATCAAATGGCAGAGGGAGAACCATGTTATTACCAGGCAGCAAATCAAATGGCAGAGGGAGAACCATGTTATTACCAGGCAGCAAATCAAATGGCAGAGGGAGAACCATGTTATTACCAGGCAGCAAATCAAATGGCAGAGGGAGAACCATGTTATTACCAGGCAGCAAATCAAATGGCAGAGGGAGAACCATGTTATTACCAGGCAGCAAATCAAATGGCAGAGGGAGAACCATGTTATTACAAGGCAGCAAATCAAATGGCAGAGGGAGAACCATGTTATTACCAGGCAGCAAATCAAATGGCAGAGGGAGAACCATGTTATTACCAGGCAGCAAATCAAATGGCAGAGGGAGAACCATGTTATTACCTGGCAGCAAATCAAATGGCAGAGGGAGAACCATGTTATTACCAGGCAGCAAATCAAATGGCAGAGGGAGAACCATGTTATTACCAGGCAGCAAATCAAATGGCAGAGGGAGAACCATGTTATTACCAGGCAGCAAATCAAATGGCAGAGGGAGAACCATGTTATTACCAGGCAGCAAATCAAATGGCAGAGGGAGAACCATGTTATTACAAGGCAGCAAATCAAATGGCAGAGGGAGAACCATGTTATTACAAGGCAGCAAATCAAATGGCAGAGGAAGAACCATGTTATTACCAGGCAGCAAATCAGATGGCAGAGGGAGAACCATGTTATTACAAGGCAGCAAATCAAATGGCAGAGGGAGAACCATGTTATTACCAGGCAGCAAATCAGATGGCAGAGGGAGAACCATGTTATTACCTGGCAGCAAATCAAATGGCAGAGGGAGAACCATGTTATTACCTGGCAGCAAATCAAATGGCAGAGGGAGAACCATGTTATTACCAGGCAGCAAATCAAATGGCAGAGGGAGAACCATGTTATTACCAGGCAGCAAATCAAATGGCAGAGGGAGAACCATGTTATTACAAGGCAGCAAATCAAATGGCAGAGGGAGAACCATGTTATTACAAGGCAGCAAATCAAATGGCAGAGGAAGAACCATGTTATTACCAGGCAGCAAATCAGATGGCAGAGGGAGAACCATGTTATTACAAGGCAGCAAATCAAATGGCAGAGGGAGAACCATGTTATTACCTGGCAGCAAATCAAATGGCAGAGGGAGAACCATGTTATTACCTGGCAGCAAATCAAATGGCAGAGGGAGAACCATGTTATTACCAGGCAGCAAATCAAATGGCAGAGGGAGAACCATGTTATTACCTGGCAGCAAATCAAATGTCAGAGGGAGAACCATGTTATTACCAGGCAGCAAATCAAATGGCAGAGGGAGAACCATGTTATTACCAGGCAGCAAATCAAATGGCAGAGGGAGAACCATGTTATTACCAGGCAGCAAATCAAATGGCAGAGGGAGAACCATGTTATTACCTGGCAGCAAATCAAATGGCAGAGGGAGAACCATGTTATTACCAGACAGCAAATCAAATGGCAGAGGGAGAACCATGTTATTACCAGGCAGCAAATCAAATGGCAGAGGGAGAACCATGTTATTACCAGGCAGCAAATCAAATGGCAGAGGGAGAACCATGTTATTACCAGGCAGCAAATCAAATGGCAGAGGGAGAACCATGTTATTACCAGACAGCAAATCAAATGGCAGAGGGAGAACCATGTTATTACCTGGCAGCAAATCAAATGGCAGAGGGAGAACCATGTTATTACCAGGCAGCAAATCAAATGGCAGAGGGAGAACCATGTTATTACCAGGCAGCAAATCAAATGGCAGAGGGAGAACCATGTTATTACCAGACAGCAAATCAAATGGCAGAGGGAGAACCATGTTATTACCAGGCAGCAAATCAGATGGCAGAGGGAGAACCATGTTATTACCAGGCAGCAAATCAAATGGCAGAGGGAGAACCATGTTATTACCAGGCAGCAAATCAAATGTCAGAGGGAGAACCATGTTATTACCTGGCAGCAAATCAAATGGCAGAGGGAGAACCATGTTATTACCTGGCAGCAAATCAGATGGCAGAGGGAGAACCATGTTATTACCTGGCAGCAAATCAAATGGCAGAGGGAGAACCATGTTATTACAAGGCAGCAAATCAAATGGCAGAGGGAGAACCATGTTATTACCAGGCAGCAAATCAAATGGCAGAGGGAGAACCATGTTATTACCTGGCAGCAAATCAAATGGCAGAGGGAGAACCATGTTATTACCAGGCAGCAAATCAAATGGCAGAGGGAGAACCATGTTATTACCAGGCAGCAAATCAAATGGCAGAGGGAGAACCATGTTATTACCTGGCAGCAAATCAAATGGCAGAGGGAGAACCATGTTATTACCAGGCAGCAAATCAAATGGCAGAGGGAGAACCATGTTATTACCAGGCAGCAAATCAAATGGCAGAGGGAGAACCATGTTATTACCAGGCAGCAAATCAAATGGCAGAGGGAGAACCATGTTATTACCAGGCAGCAAATCAAATGGCAGAGGGAGAACCATGTTATTACCAGGCAGCAAATCAGCTGGCAGATGGAGAACCATGTTATTACCAGGCAGCAAATCAGACGGCAGATGGAGAACCATGTTATTACCAGGCAGCAAATCAAATGGCAGAGGGAGAACCATGTTATTACCAGGCAGCAAATCAAATGGCAGAGGGAGAACCATGTTATTACCAGGCAGCAAATCAAATGGCAGAGGGAGAACCATGTTATTACCTGGCAGCAAATCAAATGGCAGAGGGAGAACCATGTTATTACAAGGCAGCAAATCAAATGGCAGAGGAAGAACCATGTTATTACCAGGCAGCAAATCAGATGGCAGAGGGAGAACCATGTTATTACAAGGCAGCAAATCAAATGGCAGAGGGAGAACCATGTTATTACCTGGCAGCAAATCAAATGGCAGAGGGAGAACCATGTTATTACCTGGCAGCAAATCAAATGGCAGAGGGAGAACCATGTTATTACCTGGCAGCAAATCAAATGGCAGAGGGAGAACCATGTTATTACCTGGCAGCAAATCAAATGGCAGAGGGAGAACCATGTTATTACCAGGCAGCAAATCAAATGGCAGAGGGAGAACCATGTTATTACCAGGCAGCAAATCAAATGGCAGAGGGAGAACCATGTTATTACCTGGCAGCAAATCAAATGTCAGAGGGAGAACCATGTTATTACCTGGCAGCAAATCAAATGGCAGAGGGAGAACCATGTTATTACCTGGCAGCAAATCAAATGGCAGAGGGAGAACCATGTTATTACCTGGCAGCAAATCAAATGGCAGAGGGAGAACCATGTTATTACCAGGCAGCAAATCAAATGGCAGAGGGAGAACCATGTTATTACCAGGCAGCAAATCAAATGGCAGAGGGAGAACCATGTTATTACCAGGCAGCAAATCAAATGGCAGAGGGAGAACCATGTTATTACCTGGCAGCAAATCAAATGGCAGAGGGAGAACCATGTTATTACCAGGCAGCAAATCAAATGGCAGAGGGAGAACCATGTTATTACCAGGCAGCAAATCAAATGGCAGAGGGAGAACCATGTTATTACCAGGCAGCAAATCAAATGGCAGAGGGAGAACCATGTTATTACCAGGCAGCAAATCAAATGGCAGAGGGAGAACCATGTTATTACCAGGCAGCAAATCAGCTGGCAGATGGAGAACCATGTTATTACCAGGCAGCAAATCAGACGGCAGATGGAGAACCATGTTATTACCAGGCAGCAAATCAAATGGCAGAGGGAGAACCATGTTATTACCAGGCAGCAAATCAAATGGCAGAGGGAGAACCATGTTATTACCAGGCAGCAAATCAAATGGCAGAGGGAGAACCATGTTATTACCTGGCAGCAAATCAAATGGCAGAGGGAGAACCATGTTATTACAAGGCAGCAAATCAAATGGCAGAGGAAGAACCATGTTATTACCAGGCAGCAAATCAGATGGCAGAGGGAGAACCATGTTATTACAAGGCAGCAAATCAAATGGCAGAGGGAGAACCATGTTATTACCTGGCAGCAAATCAAATGGCAGAGGGAGAACCATGTTATTACCTGGCAGCAAATCAAATGGCAGAGGGAGAACCATGTTATTACCAGGCAGCAAATCAAATGGCAGAGGGAGAACCATGTTATTACCTGGCAGCAAATCAAATGTCAGAGGGAGAACCATGTTATTACCAGGCAGCAAATCAAATGGCAGAGGGAGAACCATGTTATTACCAGGCAGCAAATCAAATGGCAGAGGGAGAACCATGTTATTACCAGGCAGCAAATCAAATGGCAGAGGGAGAACCATGTTATTACCTGGCAGCAAATCAAATGGCAGAGGGAGAACCATGTTATTACCAGACAGCAAATCAAATGGCAGAGGGAGAACCATGTTATTACCAGGCAGCAAATCAAATGGCAGAGGGAGAACCATGTTATTACCAGGCAGCAAATCAAATGGCAGAGGGAGAACCATGTTATTACCAGGCAGCAAATCAAATGGCAGAGGGAGAACCATGTTATTACCAGACAGCAAATCAAATGGCAGAGGGAGAACCATGTTATTACCTGGCAGCAAATCAAATGGCAGAGGGAGAACCATGTTATTACCAGGCAGCAAATCAAATGGCAGAGGGAGAACCATGTTATTACCAGGCAGCAAATCAAATGGCAGAGGGAGAACCATGTTATTACCAGACAGCAAATCAAATGGCAGAGGGAGAACCATGTTATTACCAGGCAGCAAATCAGATGGCAGAGGGAGAACCATGTTATTACCAGGCAGCAAATCAAATGGCAGAGGGAGAACCATGTTATTACCTGGCAGCAAATCAAATGTCAGAGGGAGAACCATGTTATTACCTGGCAGCAAATCAAATGGCAGAGGGAGAACCATGTTATTACCTGGCAGCAAATCAAATGGCAGAGGGAGAACCATGTTATTACCTGGCAGCAAATCAAATGGCAGAGGGAGAACCATGTTATTACCAGGCAGCAAATCAAATGGCAGAGGGAGAACCATGTTATTACCAGGCAGCAAATCAAATGGCAGAGGGAGAACCATGTTATTACCTGGCAGCAAATCAAATGTCAGAGGGAGAACCATGTTATTACCTGGCAGCAAATCAAATGGCAGAGGGAGAACCATGTTATTACCTGGCAGCAAATCAAATGGCAGAGGGAGAACCATGTTATTACCTGGCAGCAAATCAAATGGCAGAGGGAGAACCATGTTATTACCAGGCAGCAAATCAAATGGCAGAGGGAGAACCATGTTATTACCAGGCAGCAAATCAAATGGCAGAGGGAGAACCATGTTATTACCAGGCAGCGAATCAAATGGCAGAGGGAGAACCATGTTATTACCTGGCAGCGAATCAAATGGCAGAGGGAGAACCATGTTATTACCAGGCAGCAAATCAAATGGCAGAGGGAGAACCATGTTATTACCAGGCAGCAAATCAAATGGCAGAGGGAGAACCATGTTATTACCAGGCAGCAAATCAAATGGCAGAGGGAGAACCATGTTATTACCAGGCAGCAAATCAAATGGCAGAGGGAGAACCATGTTATTACCAGGCAGCAAATCAGCTGGCAGATGGAGAACCATGTTATTACCAGGCAGCAAATCAGACGGCAGATGGAGAACCATGTTATTACCAGGCAGCAAATCAAATGGCAGAGGGAGAACCATGTTATTACCAGGCAGCAAATCAAATGGCAGAGGGAGAACCATGTTATTACCAGGCAGCAAATCAAATGGAAGAGGGAGAACCATGTTATTACCAGGCAGCAAATCAAATGGCAGAGGGAGAACCATGTTATTACCAGGCAGCAAATCAAATGGCAGAGGGAGAACCATGTTATTACCAGGCAGCAAATCAAATGGCAGAGGGAGAACCATGTTATTACCAGGCAGCAAATCAAATGGCAGAGGGAGAACCATGTTATTACCAGGCAGCAAATCAGATGGCAGAGGGAGAACCATGTTATTACAAGGCAGCAAATCAAATGGCCGAGGGAGAACCATGTTATTACCTGGCAGCAAATCAAATGGCAGAGGGAGAACCATCTTATTACCAGGCAGCAAATCAAATGGCAGAGGGAGAACCATGTTATTACAAGGCAGCAAATCAAATGGCAGAGGGAGAACCATGTTATTACAAGGCAGCAAATCAAATGGCAGAGGAAGAACCATGTTATTACCAGGCAGCAAATCAGATGGCAGAGGGAGAACCATGTTATTACCAGGCAGCAAATCAAATGGCAGAGGGAGAACCATGTTATTACCAGGCAGCAAATCAGATGGCAGAGGGAGAACCATGTTATTACCTGGCAGCAAATCAAATGGCAGAGGGAGAACCATGTTATTACCAGGCAGCAAATCAAATGGCAGAGGGAGAACCATGTTATTACCTGGCAGCAAATCAAATGGCAGAGGGAGAACCATGTTATTACCTGGCAGCAAATCAAATGGCAGAGGGAGAACCATGTTATTACCAGGCAGCAAATCAAATGGCAGAGGAAGAACCATGTTATTACCAGGCAGCAAATCAAATGGCAGAGGGAGAACCATGTTATTACCAGGCAGCAAATCAAATGGCAGAGGGAGAACCATGTTATTACAAGGCAGCAAATCAAATGGCAGAGGAAGAACCATGTTATTACCAGGCAGCAAATCAGATGGCAGAGGGAGAACCATGTTATTACAAGGCAGCAAATCAAATGGCAGAGGGAGAACCATGTTATTACCAGGCAGCAAATCAAATGGCAGAGGGAGAACCATGTTATTACCAGGCAGCAAATCAGATGGCAGAGGGAGAACCATGTTATTACCTGGTAGCAAATCAGACGGCAGAGGGAGAACCATGTTATTACCTGGTAGCAAATCAGACGGCAGAGGGAGAACCATGTTATTACCAGGCAGCAAAAAGGTGTGGCGTTTTTCAAATTGTAATATCAAGTTGGGGTTGTGTTTGGGAGCCTTGTCTTAATCGATGGAGGTTGATGTTTTTGAGACCCCTATATTAATTAAACGTAAACTAAATCCTACAACGTGGACAGAGTAAATATATACATTTCTGTTTTTACATTTCAGGCATTTAGTAGATTCTCTTACACAGAACAAACATTCTTTTATCTGAGACTAATTTGGACGGGGTTTGAGTCTCTGTACTGCATAATGACTAGAGATGGATAGTTAGTGAGGGATATATATATTGAGAGAGGGATGGTTAGGGAAAGATATTGAGAAGGAGGGAGAGAGAGAGAGAAAGAGAGAGAGGGGTGAGGAGCCAACAGGTACTTGTATTTCACTCTATTTTCTCTCCTGTACATCAACACTGCAACACGTCGTAGCTGAAAGGAGTATCTGAAAATGTGGGCAGCTTGTTTTGCAGTCCACAAAATGACTGCGTAAATATTGTCTAACTTAGTCAAATGAAACAACAAAGCCAGACAGTTTGCTGCAGAATATTTATGAACAAACACAAGCTGTGTGCGGAGCGGGACGTGGAGTCCCATGCAAAACAGGCTGGATGGAATGACCTAGAAACGCTGAGCTGAGTTCACTTTCTCAAGTCAATCTGATCGCACAGGCAGGAAAGCAGGCAAATGCTTAATGGAGACCACGTTGTTGCAGAAATAGGTTGCTCTGACACTGGATTTCCCAGGAATCACTGTGCCTGTGTGGGCGGTGCATGTGGGGCGGTGTCTGTGGGGGCGTGCCTGTGGGGGCGGTGCCGGTGTTTGGTTCCAACTGTAGACCACAACAAACCTGACTGAAGTAACTGACTTGTTCAGTGGTTGATTTTGACATAACTTCCATATCTGTGCATTTGGCACTCGAGGACAGGGTGGCCAACCATTTCATCACATGCTATGATCAGTTCTCTCCCCCTGTGAGATCGTGTGGCATTTGTGCTGATCCCAGATCTGTATTTAGGGGAAATGGGAAAAGCCTGTGTTGCTCAGAGACCAGCTAGGCTATACTTAGTACTTCTGGAATAGACCACTGCATGTAGGTTGGGAAGGAATCAGCATCTAATTGGTCAACCTAAAACGGCTACAGTGGGGAGGAGCCAGAAGCATATTCTCAGGTGATCCCGTTCAGGCGGTCGGGTGATCCCGTTCAGGCGGTCGGGTGATCCCGTTCAGGCGGTCGGGTGATCCCGTTCAGGCGGTCGGGTGATCCCGTTCAGGCGGTCGGGTGATCCCGTTCAGGCGGTCGGGTGATCCCGTTCAGGCGGTCGGGTGATCCCGTTCAGGCGGTCGGGTGATCCCGTTCAGGCGGTCGGGTGATCCCGTTCAGGCGGTCAGGTGATCCCGTTCAGGCGGTCAGGTGATCCCGTTCAGGCGGTCAGGTGATCCCGTTCAGGCGGTCAGGTGATCCCGTTCAGGCGGTCAGGTGATCCCGTTCAGGCGGTCAGGTGATCCCGTTCAGGCGGTCAGGTGATCCCGTTCAGGCGGTCAGGTGATCCCGTTCAGGCGGTCGGGTGTGTCTCAATGTCTCACTGACAGATTTGAAGCTGCCTGACGCAACATTTTCAGCCGGTCGCCGGGGAAACGGCACCAACCCAACACTGAGATGTGTAAAGACAGTGTAATTGGCAGTGTCATTTGAATGTGTGTAGAGTCTGCGCCCCGGAGAGAGGTGTGGAGGGGAAGTGACCTCGTTGGCTCGCCCATTATCCCGCGTCTCGTCATTTCCAACGGATTGGCCTTTTCTCCTTTTCGCCGATCACGGGCGCGTGTTTGTGGAAAAGCAATTCCGTTGCCGCGTCCGCTCCGATGACCTTTTCTCTCCACAAACGATACGAGTAGACGGGACGACATGCAACGTGGGAGAGAAACACAGGCCGGGACCCGTGTCACTTCCACTTCTGCCGGTACTCTGCCGCTCACCAAGTATTATCGTCACGCGGACAAAACCACACAGCATCGGCAGGCGACACTTAGCAATGGCCAGGGGAGAAGCCTTAAACTAGACGTAGAACTCAGATGTGGTTCGTTGAGGTAATCGTCTGGTATTCTGGTCTCTTCCTCTCGAAGCGCTATTAGAGTTTTAATCAAGCTTTTAATATGTAATTGTTGGCTTCATTACCTGTGATTGAGTGTGTGAAAAAGACCAAATACAGCGCAGTGTGCCGGTGGATTATGCATTAAAATGAATGGTGGAACTGTAGTTTGCACTTTGAATCAAATTGTCTTTTTCCATTGACCACGGATGGTCATGTGTCTGATGTGTCATGTGACTTATCAGGGTGGATGTGTCATGAGTCTGTTGTGTCATGTGACTTCCCAGTAGATGTGTCATGAGTCTGTTGTCATGTGACTTCCCAGTAGATGTGTCATGAGTCTGATGTGTCATGTGACTTCCCAGTAGATGTGTCATGAGTCTCTTGTGTCATGTGACTTCCCAGTAGATGTTTCATGAGTCTGATGTGACATGTGACTTCTCAGTAGATGTGTCATGAGTCTGATGTGTCATGTGACTTCCCAGTAGATGTGTCATGAGTCTGATGTGTCATGTGACTTCCCAGTAGATGTGTCATGGGTCTGATGTGTCATGGGTCTGATGTGTCATGTGACTTCCCAGTAGATGTGTCATGGGTCTGATGTGTCATGTGACTTCCCAGTAGATATGGTCACTGACGGTTCATCTTTCTGCAGCGGCGGCACACTATTAACCATCACAGGCACCAACCTGGCCACCGTCAGAGAGCCCAAGATGAGAGCCAAGTACGGGAAGGCCCAGTCCGTCAATGTAAGTACTCCAGACCTAACACACACACACACACACAGCTGACCTAGTGGTTGCCCCGCCCTGAGGCCATTTTGAGTGTGTTTACACACACGCATGTGTGTTTGATGTCAAATCACCTTTTGGGCGGTTAACCTTTGAAATGTCAACCGGAAACAAACCCAGATTGTCCCTGGTTGTCTGTAAAATCCCTTCACCCAACACCTCAGGGCTAGGCTAACCTTTTTTCCTTTAGTCGTCTCGACCCCCCCCAACCTTTCTACCTGCACAGTGCATTTTAGACCGAAACTCGGCCAATTTTCCTGTCATCCTATTTTGACATTGTCTTTTCGCTGGCATCTTTCGTGTCCTCTCCCGTGCAGACGTGGCTAATGTCCTGTTGTTACACAGCAGGCCCGAGGAAGCAGATATGAGCCGCGTTTTTAGCTTTGTACGTTGCTCGTCGTCTTTGCTTTTGCGTTGTCTTCAACATTTTCCTGCACTTTTCTGTTTATATTGGAAAGGCGAATCACGTTTACTGCGCCACTGTATATGTTTTTACGCCAATGTCTTAACTTATGTAAATCGTATTTCTTACTTTCTCTCTCAGAACTGCACAGTGCTCAACAACACGGTGATGGTGTGTCTGGCGCCCTCTGTGGTCGGCTCAGAGAAGGGCTTCTCCGAGTCAGGGAGCAGTCCAGACGAAATTGGCTTTGTGATGGACGACGTGCGCACCACACTGGTGGTCAACGAGACATTCAGCTTCTACCCAGACCCTGTCATAGAGCCACTCAGTCCCAGTGGTCTCCTGGAGCTCAAACCCAGCTCCCCTCTCATCCTCAAGGTAAGACTGATCTGGGTATGAGGGTTTAGGGTTCCCCAGGTGGTGGGGTGTTCTGGAGGGGTGGAGGGTCCCTGGTGGTGGGGTGTTCTGGAGGGGTGGAGGGTCCCTGGTGGTGGGGTGTTCTGCAGGGGTGGAGGGTCCCTGGTGGTGGGGTGTTCTGGAGGGGTGGAGGGTTTACTGGTCCTTAGTCCTCCTGTTCTCTACACATTCCATTAGAAATAGTGCTCCTGTTTGTGTCCGACCTGTATGCTACCTGTGTGCTACCTGTGTGCTACCTGTGTGCTACCTGTATGCTACCTGTGTGCTACCTGTGTGCTACCTGTATGCTACCTGTATGCTACCTGTGTGCTACCTGTGTGCTACCTTTGCGCTACCTGTGCGCTACCTGTGCGCTACATGTGCGCTTGCTGTGCGCTTGCTGCTGTGCGCTAGCTGTATGCTACCTGTGCGCTACCTGTGCGCTACCTGTGCGCTACCTGTGCTCTACCTGTGCGCTACCTGTGCGCTACTTATATGCTACCTGTGCGCTACCTGTATGCTACCTGTACGCTACCTGTGCGCTACCTGTATGCTACCTGGATGCTACCTGTGCGCTACCTGTGCGATACCTGTATGCTACCTGTATGCTACCTGTGCGCTACCTGTATGCTACCTGTATGCTACCATTTGATAACTGGAGACCAAGTTCACAGCTAAATGGTGACTTCATACCAGAGACATTCTTCAGCTTCTTTAAAATTCCTCTTGCACTGTATATTTCTTGCTCATTGCTTATTTTCTGTCATCTGACCTCTACCCATGAACTTCAAAGCCACTCAGCTGAATAAAAAAACATCCACAGTATTTTATAGACAATTTATCTAGAATACAATTTTGTTCCCTTCTAGCCAGTGAACCCTTCCACCCTTTGATTGCTTCGTCTTGGGTTCCTCTGAGAAGCTGCCAAATGGGATGGCGAGGGTTAAAGAAAGACTGCATCCTATTAAATAATTGCGGATAAATTAGATGTGCATCAGAGTTTCAGAGCAATTAATTCTACTCCCGGCAAAACCTTTTGGATAAAGTATGTGTGTTGGGGGAATTATTTACAACTCTAATTGGTACCTCCTCCACCAATGAGACTCATCTAAAACCTCTGTCAGGCTCATCTATTGGCCATCAGAACCCCCAGTTGACTGACTGCTGAACACCCTGAGGGTAATGATGATGGATATTAATGAGCCGGCCACAGTATCTGTGGATATGGGAGACGCCACGTTGTGGGTTAGGGGTTAACCCTAATGTTGTGCTATGCTACGTTGTGCTATGCTACGTTGTGCTATGCTACGTTGTGCTATGCTACGTTGTGCTATGCTACGTCTGATTACACAGGACAGGGTTCTCTCGCTCTCTGCCGCTTGGAACCCACGGTAACAGGGTGAGGGAGAAAGGGTTGTGGTCCGCAAACAGGTGGGGGAGGGAGGGAGGGTTGTTGTCAGGGCCGACTGTAACGGCACCAACGGGTGGGTCTGGGTAGTGAGGTGGTTGTCAGGGCCGACTGTAACAGCACCAGAGGGTGGGTCTGGGTAGTGAGGTGGTTGTCAGGGCCGACTGTAACAGCACCAACGGGTGGGTCTGGGTAGTGAGGTGGTTGTCAGGGCCGACTGTAACAGCACCAGAGGGTGGGTCTGGGTAGTGAGGTGGTTGTCAGGGCCGACTGTAACAACACCAGAGGGTGGGTCTGGGTAGTGAGGTGGTTGTCAGGGCCGACTGTAACGGCACCAACGGGTGGGTCTGGGTAGTGAGGTGGTTGTCAGGGCCGACTGTAACAGCACCAGAGGGTGGGTCTGGGTAGTGAGGTGGTTGTCAGGGCCGACTGTAACGGCACCAACGGGTGGGTCTGGGTAGTGAGGTGGTTGTCAGGGCCGACTGTAACAGCACCAGAGGGTGGGTCTGGGTAGTGAGGTGGTTGTCAGGGCCGACTGTAACGGCACCAACGGGTGGGTCTGGGTAGTGAGGTGGTTGTCAGGGCCGACTGTAACAGCACCAACGGGTGGGTCTGGGGAGTGAGGTGGTTGTCAGGGCCGACTGTAACGGCACCAACGGGTGGGTCTGGGTAGTGAGGTGGTTATCAGGTCCGACTGTAACAGCACCAACGGGTGGGTCTGGGTAGTGAGGTGGTTATCAGGTCCGACTAACGTGCCCTGTTATCTGACTGTGTATCTGTATGTATGTGCTTCTCTCCTAGGGTAAGAACCTGATCCCCATGGCCCCCGGTAACTGGCGCCTGAACTACACGGTGCTGATTGGGGAAACGGCATGCGTTCTCACTCTGTCCGACAGCCAGCTCCTCTGTGAGTGGCCCAACCTCACTGGAGAACACGTAGTCACAGTGAGTGTCCTGACCGTATAGCAGTTGGACCCGGGTGAACCCATTTGGGTCCGGTGCAGTGTTTAACTGTTTGACGTTGTCTCTACGTCCTCGCTCGTTAACTTACATATTAGGCTTTATTTGCATAAGGATGAACGCTGTTATGCTGTTACTATGGCAAGTGGATGAATTAGCACAATGGCATAACGGAAGTTGTGAACAAAACTGAATATTTTTTTCTAAGCTTAAGCAATTCTCTGAGGATGTAAACGTATTTGCATTGCCGGTTTAGTTCAAAACAATAACTATGACAATTCAGGAACTTTCTATATGGTTCTGATATAATCAACTGCAATGCAGATTAGATATTGTGATTTGGGTTATCGTCCAGGTGAAAGGTGAATTTGTTTTCTGGCATATACTGAACCTCTTGGATTTTTGTCTTGGCTCTGATCCGTTTCATTTCATCCAACTGAACTGCGATTTAGTGTTTTCTCTCTACCTTTGTTCGACCAGTCAAGCAAACTAACAAGAGCATTTTTGAAACAATGACAGCCTGGAAGGCGATAATATGCTGTCTAATGTGGAAAGAGGATTAACACACGGTCATAGCTGATGCCACGCAAACCACTGAACACGCAGCGTTTACCACGTTGTTCCAAGATGTAAAGACCAACGGATTTGTTGGACCAAATGCTCATTTCACTGCCACATTGTGTGCTACACTTGTATTCTGTTCAGGTGTCTTTGTTTTCGCTGGTATTTAAGGTGCTGGGGAGTTTCCAATCAGACATCCTGTCCAATCACCGCACCTAAACTAGGTTTGAGGATTCATCCTGTCCAATCACAGCACCTAAACTAGGCTTGAGGATTCATCCTGTCCAATCACTGCACCTAAACTAGGTTTGAGGATACATCCTGTCCAATCACTGCACCTAAACTAGTTTTGAGGATTCATCCTGTCCAATCACTGCACCTAAACTAGGTTTGAGGATACATCCTGTCCAATCACTGCACCTAAACTAGGTTTGAGGATACATCCTGTCCAATCACTGCACCTAAACTAGGTTTGAGGATACATCCTGTCCAATCAGAGCGCCTGAACTAGGATTGAGGATTCATCCTGTCCAATCACTGCACCTAAACTAGGTTTGAGGATACATCCTGTCCAATCACTGCACCTAAACTAGGTTTGAGGATACATCCTGTCCAATCACTGCACCTAAACTAGGTTTGAGGATACATCCTGTCCAATCACTGCACCTAAACTAGGTTTGAGGATACATCCTGTCCAATCAGAGCGCCTGAACTAGGATTGAGGATTCATCCTGTCCAATCACTGCACCTAAACTAGGATTGAGGATTCATCCTGTCCAATCAGAGCACCTGAACCAGGGTGAGGATACATCCTGTCCAATCAGAGCACCTGAACTGTGCCGACAGAGATGTTTTTTAAATGAAATGCTTTAATGTGGACCCATCTATAAATAAGTGGTGTTGTGATTTAAAGTAATGTTTATTAAAACAATCCACTTTTTCATTACGTGATTAGTGACACTGAATCTAAATTTAATTCCGTTGACATTATGGGGGATTAGCAGACGATCTTATCCATAGAGGCTTACAGCGTGTTCATCTGAAATTACCTAGTTGTGACAACCACTCAAGCCTGTAATGTGAAATGCTGGCAGTTAAAGCGTATCCAAAGCTTGCCCGTCACAGCCCTGAAACTCGGGTCTGGACCTGGAGACCCGTTCCACTCTGGTTCTAGATGAGACCCTTTAATCAGGGACTGATTTCGACCTGGGACTCCTGCTGGGTGATATTAAGGATGAGATGGAACAGAGAACCTGCTGGCTACGGACCTCGTAGGGTATGATCTGAATGCCTTCTCTGTACAGCATAGAAATGATATATGATAACATAACATACGTGGTTTAAATACAGCCACATGAATCATTTCAAAATAGATTACTAGAGATATTTGATATTCAGCGGGATACCTAAAGACTCACCAACACGCCAGGCTTTCATTGACTTCCTGTCTCTTGTTCGGTGATTGTTTATGCATTGTCATTCAGTCAATATCTTATGGTTTTCTTTTCTTTTTTACATTTTAAATGACTTGCCTGTTTTTTTTTCTAATCTGTTATTATATTCATCAGTTCTGTTTTTCTGATCAATTTTCATATCCGTCTCTTACTTTTTCTTTTGAACTCTCTCCCTCTCCCTCCGATCCATCTCACTCTCTCTTTCTCTCTCCCTCTCACTCCACCTCTTTCTCTCCCTTCCCCTTCTCTTCTTCCATCTCACTCCTTCTCTTTATCTCTCCCTTCCTCTCCTCCTCTCCATCTCTCTCTCTCTCTCTACCTCCCACTCACTCAATCTCTCTCTTTCTCTCCCTCCCCTTCTCTCTCTCTATTTCTCTCTTTCCCTCTCACTCAATCTCTCTCTTTCCACCTCCCGCCCTCTCTCCATGGCTTTATTCATTTTTCATGTTTTAATCCACAAACACACATTGGGTCTCCGGCCTGCATTGGCTGTGTTTCTGTATCAGGAACGGCAACCTATGAAATTAAATTGTGTATTTTTCTCCTTGCACAGATATTGATGTGTAATGCAGCCCAAAAATGGCTGGTGGGCAAACGGGTCCCTATCTATATTTTACTGTTTCTCTGCCGCACACAGACCCTTTGATAGATACGGGCCAGTAATGCAGAATAATAAACAACACTACTGGATTGATTTGCTGGGGTTACCGCGGGTCTACTGCAATAGTCTGTTGACACATCCTGAACTCCGGTCGTACAAGCAGGCGATTATGTCCTGGGGTCTCTGGGGAGAGTTGGGGTGCAGATGGAACGTTCTGGGGTTAGGTCAGGTTCATATCCACCATCAGATAGTCTGACGGTGTGTGTGTGTTTCCCAGGTGCGTGTCGGAGGCTTCCAGTACTCCCCCGGGACTCTCCAGATCTACAGTGACAGCCTGCTCACCCTGCCGGCCATCATCGGCATCGGAGGGGGCGGCGGCCTGCTGCTATTGGTCATCATCGCCGTGCTCATCGCCTACAAGAGGAAGTCCAGAGACGCCGACCGTACCCTGAAACGCCTGCAGCTGCAGATGGACAACCTGGAGTCCCGGGTCGCCCTGGAGTGCAAAGAGGGTACGTCCCGTGACCCCCGTGTAGATCCTATGGTTTGTTATTAACGTGCTCTATGCCAGGTGACATGAGTGCTGCTGTACTCGAGACCATCCATGAGACCACAGAGATGCCGGTGGTACTTCAGCGGAACAGGGCTGAACGCAGTGTTGTCGGCGGTAACATAACTGGACACGGGAACAGATATGAGATATTCAGAGGGGTCCCACAATAACATGCATTCAGTTGGCAGACTCTCCTGAGGCAGTGGGGTGCCTGGAATACTGTCTGTCCGTTTGGAGAGCGGGAGCGAGAGGGGCAGTGTGGAAATGAGGGAGGGGTGGGGGGATGGACGGATGATAAGGAGAGCTGACGTGAAGGGGAGAGAGAAATAATGAAATCAGTGTTTAGTGTGTCAATGAGAACACGGGTTACTCATGCCAGTAAAGCCCCGTTGCATTAGGATTGTAGCAGAATTCCTATTGGTTACTGCCAGAAGCAGAAGCAGGAACGTCCAGTGGTCCACACCAAACATCACTAGAACATGGATGTGACCTGTTCTATATGAGGACATGTTCACAGTAAATAGAACATGGATGTGACCTGTTCTATATGAGGACATGTTCACCGTAAATAGAACATGGATGTGACCTGTTCTATATGAGGACATGTTCACAGTAAATAGAACATGGATGTGACCTGTTCTATATGAGGACATGTTCACAGTAAATAGAACATGGATGTGACCTGTTCTATATGAGGACATGTTCACCGTAAATAGAACATGGATGTGACCTGTTCTATATGAGGACATGTTCACCGTAAATAGAACATGGATGTGACCTGTTCTATATGAGGACATGTTCACAGTAAATAGAACATGGATGTGACCTGTTCTATATGAGGACATGTTCACAGTAAATAGAACATGGATGTGACCTGTTCTATATGAGGACATGTTCACAGTAAATAGAGTCTGAGTGTGACCTGTTCTATATGAGGACATGTTCACCGTAAATAGAACATGGATGTGACCTGTTCTATATGAGGACATGTTCACAGTAAATAGAACATGGATGTGACCTGTTCTATATGAGGACATGTTCACAGTAAATAGAGTCTGAGTGTGACCTATTATGTACATATACATGTTCACAGTAAATAGAGTAAATATGGTCTCTTAATAGTCTCTGTTCATAGTTTCTTTTCAAGGTGCTTTACAAAAGAGAAGACATTAAACCACAGTAATGCCCCTTGGCTGTCTCCTAGCACCGTAACAACAGACATGGACCAAGCAGGGTTCACCACCTTGTTTGTCCCCCGCCGTCAGCACAGATGGATGGAGCACGGAGCGGTGGGGAGAGAGAGAGATAAAGACAGAGTGATGTGGAGGCGACGTATAGAGGAAGAGAGGGGGGGAGGTGAGAAAGATATGGATGGAGGAAGGAACGAAGTGGAGCGAAGGCAGAGATTGATTCAGGGACAGATAAGGGTGTGTGGGTTCCAGGCCATCTGTTAGGGCACGCAAAGTGTTTATTTCAACGTTTGAACGAGGGATCAAGGTGACCGAGAGATTCCAAGGAAAACAAGTGGAGTCCACATTCTACTGGTCAGACCAGGCACCTAACTGGTATTTGTTATGTGTTGTGTATTTGTTTCTCCACGGGTCAGACCAGGCACCAACCTGGTATTAGTTATAATGTGTTGTGTATTTGTTTCTCTACGGGTCAGACCAGGCACCTAACTGTTATTTGTTATGTGTTGTGTATTTGTTTCTCTACGGGTCAGACCAGGCACCTAACTGGTATTGGTTATAATGTGTTATTGTCTACTTGTTTCTCTACTGGTCAGACCAGGCCCCAACCTGGTATTTGTTATAATGTGTTATTGTCTACTTGTTTCTCTACTGGTCAGACCAGGCACCTAACTGGTATTGGTTATAATGTTTTGTGTACTTGATTCTCTCTCAGCCTTTGCGGAGCTCCAGACAGACATCCATGAGTTGACCCAGGAGCTGGACGGAGCGGGCATCCCATTCCTGGACTACCGGACCTACGCCATGCGGGTGCTGTTTCCTGGTATAGAGGACCACCCCGTGCTCAAGGAGATGGAGGTACGGGTCAGTAACAGTACAGATACATTCAGGGGTGTGGGTGGAGGGGCACAGCGTGGGGTGGGCACGGCGTGGGGTGGGCACGGCGTGGGGTGGGCACGGCGTGGGGTGAGCACGGCGTGTGGTGGGCACGGCGTTGGGTGGATACGGCGTGGGGACTGCGTGGGGTGGGTACTGCGTGGGGTGGGTACTGCGCTGGGTGCGTACTGCGCTGGGTGCGTACTGCGCTGGGTGGGTACTGCGTTTTAATCCTTCTGACTGATTAATTATAGGGTTATAAAGTGCATTTGCATTAGGGTCTAATAGGTTATTCTATATATATATATATATGTCTCTCTGCCTTTATGAATATTGGCTCAGAGACTCAGTGAAGACTGATAACACTGCCTGTCCTTGGCTTGAGAACCAGGTCTCCTATTCCATTCTATTTCTTCACCTGACAAGAGCCACGATGTATCCATCACTCAGACACCTCATCACACCAGGTTACCATGGTTTACACCTATTGCAGTACCATCACACACACACTAGCATAGCATGCACACACACACACACACATATATACCTTTATTTGTAGGGTGTCTTCACTCTGGGTTCCTGTGAGTGTTCCCCCATCTCAGTGTTCCCCCATCTCAGTGTTCCCCCATCTCAGTGTTCCCCCATCTCAGTGTTCTCCCATCTCAGTGTTCTCCCATCTCAGTGTTCTCCCATCTCAGTGTTCCCCCATCTCAGTGTTCTCCCATCTCAGTGTTCTCCCATCTCAGTGTTCCCCCATCTCAGTGTTCCCCCATCTCAGTGTTCCCCATCTCAGTGTTCCCCCATCTCAGTGTTCCCCCATCTCAGTGTTCCCCCATCTCAGTGTTCCCCCATCTCAGTGTTCCCCCATCTCAGTGTTCCCCCATCTCAGTGTTCCCCCATCTCAGTGTTCCCCCATCTCAGTGTTCCACCATCTCAGTGTTCCACCATCTCAGTGTTCCACCATCTCAGACAGTCTTCCTCCATCTCAGACAGTCTTCCTCCATCTCAGACAGTCTTCCTCCATCTCAGACAGTCTTCCTCCATCTCAGACAGTCTTCCTCCATCTCAGACAGTCTTCCTCCATCTACCTGTCAGCCGGCTGCTTAAAATCAGATTCTCATTTGTATCCCAGATGTAATAAGCCTTGGCTGTAGTGAGCAGATCAATTTCTTATTATGTCACAAGGCTCACCTTCCACCATGACATCCAGCTCCCATCTGGATGTCATGGGGGAAATATGAAGGGTGTGTGTGTATGTAAAACAGTACATAGTATATTAACTTGCTGTTACCTCTAACCCACCTGTCCTCCCTCTGTACCCCAGGTCCAGGCCAATGTGGAGAAGGCCCTCACCCTGTTTGGCCAGCTGCTCACCAAGAAGCACTTCCTGTTGACCTTCATACGCACGCTGGAGGCCCAGCGCTCCTTCTCTATGCGTGACCGTGGCAACGTGGCGTCGCTGGTCATGACGGCGCTCCAGGGTGAGATGGAGTACGCCACAGGGGTGTTGAAACAGCTGCTGTCTGACCTCATCGACAAAAACCTGGAGAGCAAGAACCACCCCAAGCTGTTGTTGAGAAGGTATGTTATGCTGAGAAGATCTGGTTTGTAGATATATAGTAGATATAGTCTGGTTTAGAAGGTTTGACTATTAAATGATATAGTCTGGTTCAGAAGGTTTGACTATTAGATGTTGTAGTCTGGTTCAGAAGGTTTGACTATTAGATGATATAGTCTGGTTCAGATATAGTCTGGTTCAGATATAGTCTGGTTCAGACATAGTCTGGTTCAGACATAGTCTGGTTCAGACATAGTCTGGTTCAGACATAGTCTGGTTCAGATATAGTCTGGAGTGAGACTGTAATCTTTACACTATTCTTCATCACTTTTTATTGTCTGAATCCTCCGACAGATTCTTGTCAGGTCTGACCCATTGGGTCGTCTCTAATGTGTCCATGTACTGACCTTAGAAGTCTCGATTGTTTTGCGAAGGTCATGTCTGGTTTGTTTTTACAGTGGAGGGGGGGTGGGGGGGGTTGTTTAGAAAGCGGTGGTTCTGGAGGCACATGTGACCTAGTTATAGTGTTGCTTTCGGGGGTCTGACTCCAACATTAGATGACTAAGTCGTTAGCATCTCCCTTACGTGTGGTTGACTTCCGTGCATAAAGGTAGAAGTGGGGAATGTGGGAAATGGGGTCTGCAGCCTTCTGGTGGTTTAGGATATGTGGACCAGAGGTGAGCACTACCTCTATCTCTCCTCCTGAAGCTCCTGTCCTGAAGCTCCTGTCCTGAAGCCTCTGTCCTGTCTCTGTCAGAAAGGATTACATACCTGAACACACACACATACAGTCTCCCTGAGGGGCGGACACACACACACACACACACAGGACTAAGGAGCCTGACTCAGAGAGAAAGAGACGTGGGGAGAGAAAGAGTGAGCGATGTAGAGAGAGAGAGGGAGAGAGAGAGAGAGAGAGAGAGATGGAACGGGAAGAAAATGCATCCAGCTTGTAGCCTGGAGAACTAAGATGGCAGCTGTTGAACATTAACTGAACAGGTTAAGATAATTCCCAGTGAGGACATCTGTTGGATACACGTCCTGCTAAATATTGGGTTAGGGTTACTTGCTCAGTAAGTCAGTTTATTGTTAAAATATTTTACATTGCCAGTTATTGGTTTAGCATGTTTAGTCCCGATCAGTCATTCCTATTTCCTCACTGGTACACTGTTCAGATCAGGTAGGAGGAGAGCATATTTTACTCAATCAAACATATTTCAGGGAAATGTACTTTCATTCTTTTTTTACTGATACACACACACGCACACACACACATACAAACACATTCATCCTTTTTGGAGTAATCGTAGACTCTGGAAATGTATTATTTAAGTAATGGTGTAGCTCTTATGCTAAAAGGAGGGAGGGAGAAAATATGTCCCTTGTTTGTCTCTTTCTCTCACACTGTGTCCCTCACACACACACACACACACACACACACACACAGAAACTCTGTCTCTTTCTCTCACACTGTGTCCCTCACACACACACACACACACACACACACACACACACACAGAAACTCTGTCTCTTTCTCTCACACTGTGTCCCTCACACACACACACACACAGAAACTCTGTCTCTTTCTCTCACACTGTGTCCCTCACACACACCAACACACAAACCAACACACATACCCCTTTTGTATCTTCCTCTCACACTGTGTAACTCACACACACTCCGTTTGTCTCTTCCTCTCACACACACTCTCTTCCCGTGTCATTGTTGGCAAGACATTGGGAGTCACGTTAATTACAAAGCCTTTTAATTACTCATGTTTCAACATGTCTTTCTGGAGGCTTCTCATTACGCTCCAGGTTGGAGATTACCAAGAGAACTTTAAACAATTAGACTAATTGCAGTGTTTTAAATGAAGATTGATGGGTTTGCTTTAAATAAGTCTTTCGTTATTGAAGTTAATTTGTTTGCGTGCGTAATGTAGGTGGCGGCGGGGGCGTTGTTAAACGGATTTAAGGTCGTCCGTTCAATAATTATATGTATGCTGTTTGAAGCGAACCTACCTGTTAAATACCTTCTCACAGGAAATGATGGTGGTGCGTGTGGTTACTCTGTTACTAGCTGAGGCTGTGATTGGTCACTTGCTACAGAGGAAGGAATTTTAACCCCGTTTGATAACTTTGTCTGTGTTGCAGGGTTTTGGTCCTACTGTTGGTTATCGCTGAACTGGCCAACTGGGCCAATGATAGCTTTAATGATTCACTGAACTATACATAACTCTGATTTGTGCCTACCCCTGGTCTTTGCCTTCCCCTGGTCTTTGCCTTTCCCTGGTCTTTGCCTTCCCCTGGTCTTTGCCTTCCCCTGGTCTTTGCCTTCCCCTGGTCTTTGCCTTCCCCTGGTCTTTGCCTTCCCCTGGTCTTTGCCTTCCCCTGGTCTTTGCCTTCCCTGGTCTTTGCCTTCCCTGGTCTTTGCCTTCCCCTGGTCTTTGCCTTCCCTGGTCTTTGCCTTCCCCTGGTCTTTGCCTTCCCCTGGTCTTTGCCTTCCCCTGGTCTTTGCCTTCCCCTGGTCTTTGCCTTCCCCTGGTCTTTGCCTTCCCCTGGTCTTTGCCTTCCCCTGGTCTTTGCCTTCCCCTGGTCTTTGCCTTCCCCTGGTCTTTGCCTTCCCCTGGTCTTTGCCTTCCCCTGGTATTTGCCTTCCCCTGGTCTTTGCCTTCCCCTGGTCTTTGCCTTCCCCTGGTCTTTGCCTTCCCCTGGTCTTTGCCTTCCCCTGGTATTTTCCATGGAGGTTTAACGTGTTGCTGCGCGGGTAGATGACACCTGACTCAGTCTCTGTCCCTCTATTGTATAGGACTGAGTCTGTGGCTGAGAAGATGCTCACCAACTGGTTCACCTTCCTGCTCTATAAGTTTCTGAAGGTGAGTCTCTCTACGATGCCCTTTGACATTGTTCTTCAAACATCCAACCGGAGATTTAGGATTGTTTCATATTCTCGTCCCAATTTAAACATCAATGTGATGTCAAAAGTGAGTATAAATAATATTGTTTAAAAATTACTACTTTGAGACTGAGACGTCCTGGTTCAGTTTGGGTCTTGGGACAAAACCCGGATTTGGAAGTCATGCTTGTGAACACACACACACACACAGACAACTTCTGCGTCTGTCCTTAGTGCGAAATGCCGTCAGTTTGTCCTGAGGTCTGCTCCAGAGAGTTAGGAAGTCTCTGTTCACTCAGCCTCTGCCTTCCGCATTGAAGTACGTGTCTAAAGTCTAAAGGAGAACCCTTGAAAGAAACCGGCAGCTACAGGGCAGAGGTAGAAATAGAAAAACAACAACCCGTTGAAGGTGAGATGGAGACAATAAAACAGGCGGGCAGTGTGAGGGACAGAGCTTCCAGCGGGCCTCTCGTTTGCCTCGTTGACACGTTTCCCACAGCCGAATGCTTCTCCAGCACTTTTCTACTCCGGACTCGTTAACCTTCTGTTAACTCCTGTGTCGCCCGGCACTGGCGGTCCCGCGACACTTTCTCCGAGCTGAGTGTGCGTTTTAAAACTTCGTATTTTATTAAACGCCGGCTTTCCTCTGGGTTCAAATGTGCAGGTGAGAATCGACTCTTTCCCGTAAATGCGCCAATGGCCGCGGAATCGGTCATCCCGTAAGACCTCGTTGTTTACCCGGGAACAGATTGGACTTAACTTTGTCCGCGACAAAAAGCAAATGCACGTGTTGTCTCGCATGTTGTCGTGTGAGTCTTTAGGATGTTGAAAGTAAAGTTATTGTTGAGGAGGATTCTGGACTATACGATATATTGTCAGTGTGTGCATATCTCAGTGCCCTTTGACCTTTTCCCCGCTGTATGTAGGAGTGCGCGGGGGAGCCCCTGTTCATGTTATACTGCGCCATGAAGCAGCAGATGGAGAAGGGGCCCATAGACTCCATCACCGGAGAGGCTCGATATTCACTCAGTGAGGACAAGCTGATCCGCCAGCAGATTGACTACAAGACCCTGGTGAGTGCCACAACACACAGCCTGTATGGTATCAGTAAACAGGAAACACAGCCTGTATGGCATCAGTAAACAGGAAACACAGCCTGTATGGCATCAGTAAACAGGAAACACAGCCTGTATGGCATCAGTAAACAGGAAACACAGCCTGTATGGTGTCAGTAAACAGGAAACACAGCCTGTATGGCATCAGTAAACAGGAAACACAGCCTGTATGGCATCAGTAAACAGGAAACACAGCCTGTATGGCATCAGTAAACAGGAAACACAGCCTGTATGGCATCAGTAAACAGGAAACACAGCCTGTATGGTGTCATTAAACAGGAAACACATCCTGTATGGTGTCAGTAAACAGGAAACACATCCTGTATGGCATCAGTAAACTGGACACATAGCCTGTATGGTGTCAGTAAACAGGAAACACAGCCTGTATGGCATCAGTAAACAGGAAACACAGCCTGTTTGGTGTCAGTAAACAGGAAACACAGCCTGTATGGTATCAGTAAACAGGACACACAGCCTGTATGGTGTCAGTAAACAGGACACACAGCCTGTATGGTATCAGTAAACAGGAAACACAGCCTGTATGGCATCAGTAAACAGGAAACACAGCCTGTATGGTGTCATTAAACAGGAAACACATCCTGTATGGTGTCAGTAAACAGGAAACACATCCTGTATGGCATCAGTAAACTGGACACATAGCCTGTATGGTATCAGTAAACAGGAAACACAGCCTGTATGGTGTCAGTAAACAGGAAACACAGCCTGTATGGCATCAGTAAACAGGAAACACAGCCTGTTTGGTGTCAGTAAACAGGAAACACAGCCTGTATGGTATCAGTAAACAGGAAACACAGCATGTATGGTATCAGTAAACAGGAAACACAGCCTGTATGGTGTCAGTAAACAGGACACACAGCTTGTATGGTATCAGTAAACAGGAAACACAGCCTGTATGGTATCAGTAAACAGGAAACACAGCCTGTATGGCATCAGTAAACAGGAAACACAGCATGTATGGTATCAGTAAACAGGAAACACAGCCTGTATGGTATCAGTAAACAGGACACACAGCCTGTATGGTATCAGTAAACAGGACACACAGCCTGTATGGTGTCAGTAAACAGGACACACAGCCTGTATGGTATCAGTAAACAGGAAACACAGCCTGTATGGTATCAGTAAACAGGACACACAGCCTGTATGGCATCAGTAAACAGGAAACACAGCCTGTATGGTGTCAGTAAACAGGAAACACAGCCTGTATGGCATCAGTAAACAGGACACACAGCCTGTATGGTGTCAGTAAACAGGACACACAGCCTGTATGGTATCAGTAAACAGGAAACACAGCCTGTATGGCATCAGTAAACAGGACACACAGCCTGTATGGTATCAGTAAACAGGAAACACAGCCTGTATGGTATCAGGAAACACGGCCTGTATGGCATCAGGAAACACAGTCTTATCTCAGTAAATAATCGCAATCTGGATAAATAACTGCGATCAGGCAATTGCGTAATAATTGTAACCCCCCCTGCAGACCCTGCACTGTGTAAACCCGGAGAACGAGAATGCCCCTGAAGTGACTGTGAAGGGGCTAAACTGTGATACAATAACTCAGGTGAAGGAAAAGCTTCTGGATGCTGTGTTCAAGGGCAGCCCATATTCACAGAGACCAAAGGCTGGAGACATGGACCTGGGTAAGTTTGTCACACAAATTCACATACATCTGTGTATGCATTTTTACTCCTCAAGTGGGATGCGCCAAATTACTTTAGCATGACATTTTGACTTTTAACAATACCACAAAATGAACCATGAGCACTGTGAATCTGTTTCATAAAAAGGTTTAGTTGACACCATACTAATTGTGCACAGGAGAAGCGTAATCTCAACTTTAAGCACATGCTTTTAGTGAAAACAAAAATGCACACGCCAGTTCATTTGATGGTTCTGGGATTCCAAACCCTTTGAGCATAAGGGGTTAAGAAATTTGTGTTGAGAAAGGTTGAACCATACCGTGAGCTCTAATCCCTACCGTGAGCTCTAATCCCTACCGTGAGCTCTAATCCCTACCGTGAGCTCTAATCCCTACCGTGAGCTCTAATCCCTACCGTGAGCTCTAATCCCTACCGTGAGCTCAAATCCCTACCCTGAGCTTTAATCCATACCGCGAGCTCTAATCCATACCGCGAGCTCTAATCCATACCGTGACCTCTAATCCATACCGCGAGCTCTAATTCATACCGTGAGCTCTAATCCCTACCCTGAGCTCTAATTTATTCCCTCAGATCTAATCCGTAGTGTGAGCTCTACTCCGTAGTGTGAGCTCTACTCCGTAGTGTGAGCTCTAATCCAAACCGTTTGGTCTAATCCGTGTCATGTAACCATCAGAATGGCGTCAGGGCCGGATGGCGAGGATCATTCTCCAGGACGAAGACGTCACCACCAAAATTGACAACGACTGGAAGAGACTCAATACACTGGCTCACTACCAGGTAGGAATACATAAGAGACTCAATACACTGGCTCACTACCAGGTAGGAATACATGAGAGACTCAATACACTGGCTCACTACCAGGTAGGAATACATGAGAGACTCAATACACTGGCTCACTACCAGGTAGGAATACATAAGAGACTCAATACACTGGCTCACTACCAGGTAGGAATACATAAGAGACTCAATACACTGGCTCACTACCGAATAGGAATACATATTACATGCTGAAAAGAGAAGGCTATTTTGTGCAATTTAGGTTTACAAAAGATCCTGGAATAACATATGTTATATGTAGACCGACTGAACAGCTTATTAATTGTGCTAATCTCCAAACAGGTGACTGATGGCTCAGTGATTGCCCTGGTGCCCAAACAGAACTCGGCCTACAACATCTCCAACTCCTCCACCTTCACAAAGTCCCTCAGCAGATATGGTGTGTGTCTGTGTGTGTCTGTGTGTCTGTGTATGCGCACACATGTCTTATTTTATAAATGTACTATAGGTGAACAACTAAAGTATCGGCAGGAATTACATGATATGTTCTGAGGGTGAGAACCCCAGAAGCAGTCGCATTTTATTAAAACTACCACAGATGAAACGGAAACCCTTTTATGCGTCCAGCACAGGGAGAGTCTGTCAGGTCATAATGCGCGTTCTCACGGCCGTACAGTTGAAAAGATTGAACCAGGCCAGAGTGGGGAAAAGTCATGTGATCCAAATGTAACCAATCAATCCAATGAGATTTAGGCGTCAGGAGGATGTGTGTAAACCCCCCGAAACTCAGGAAGTAGACGGCGTGTCGAGGTCTGTTCAGCCTACCACACCGCGTTAAACTGACTGCCAACCTGCCTGCTCCTCCTGTCATCCTCCAATCAGAGAGCATGTTGAGGACGGCCAGTAGTCCGGACAGCCTGCGCTCCCGGACCCCCATGATCACGCCCGATCTGGAGAGTGGCACCAAGCTGTGGCACCTGGTGAAGAACCACGACCACTCCGACCAGCGAGAGGGCGACCGTGGCAGTAAGATGGTGTCTGAGATCTACCTGACCCGCCTGCTCGCCACCAAGGTGAGGACGTGAAGCTGTAGCACCCGTCTACACACACACACACACACGACACCCAGTAGCCTTTGCCATCGCCGAGCTGATTTCTGCAACAGCCAGCTTCCTCATTGACCTTTGTCTCCCTGGCGACGGGCTCAGAGGCTCATTAACATTTTTCCTAACCTTTTGCATGAGGAGGTGCAGCTTCCAAACCCTCCGTTGAGTCTTAATTAGCAGCATGACCTTTGCCTATCGAGCTGTTTGGGTGTTCCTGATGGAGGATTGGGGCGGGGGGGGGCTTATTCATAGATCCTAAAATCATCCATTGGTTCTCTCAAAGCACTGTTTGGAAAATGATTCATCGGTAGCTATAGCAGAGCTGTGTTTGTGTTTCAGGCCGACACTGACACACATCAGATTAGACACATCTGGATAAACATCACAGGCTAGAGGATGGCTTGATTTGATGGTGTGGGGGCTGGAACTGTACATGACTTCATTAACTAGTGACTTATACTGTACATGACTTCATTAACTAGTGACTTATACTGTACATAACTTCATTAACTAGTGACTTATACTGTACATAACTCCATTAACTAGTGACTTGTACTGTACATGACTTCATTAACTAGTGACTTATACTGTACATAACTCCATTAACTAGTGACTTATACTGTACATAACTTCATTAACTAGTGACTTATACTGTACATAACTCCATTAACTAGTGACTTGTACTGTACATAACTTCATTAACTAGGACTTATGCTGTACATAACTTCATTAACTAGTGACTTGTACTGTACATAACTTCATTAACTAGTGACTTGTACTGTACATAACTTAATTAACAAGTGACTTATGCTGTACATAACTTCATTAACTAGTGACTTGTACTGTACATAACTTCATTAACTAGTGACTTGTACTGTACATAACTCCATTAACTAGTGACTTGTACTGTACATGACTTCATTAACTAGTGACTTATACTGTACATAACTTCATTAACTAGTGACTTATACTGTACATAACTCCATTAACTAGTGACTTGTACTGTACATGGCTTCATTAACTAGTGACTTGTACTGTACATAACTCCATTAACTAGTGACTTATACTGTACATAACTTCATTAACTAGTGACTTGTACTGTACATATCTTCATTAACTAGTGACTTATACTGTACATAACTTCATTAACTAGTGACTTATACTGTACATAACTCCATTAACTAGTGACTTATACTGTACATAACTCCATTAACTAGTGAATTATACTGTACATAACTTCATTAACTAGTGACTTATACTGTACATAACTCCATTAACTAGTGACTTGTACTGTACATGGCTTCATTAACTAGTGACTTGTACTGTACATAACTCCATTAACTAGTGACTTATACTGTACATAACTTCATTAACTAGTGACTTGTACTGTACATATCTTCATTAACTAGTGACTTATACTGTACATAACTTCATTAACTAGTGACTTATACTGTACATAACTCCATTAACTAGTGACTTATACTGTACATAACTCCATTAACTAGTGAATTATACTGTACATAACTTCATTAACTAGTGACTTATACTGTACATAACTTCATTAACTAGTGACTTATACTGTACATAACTCCATTAACTAGTGACTTGTACTGTACATAACTTCATTAACTAGTGACTTACTGTGATTAATACAGTTTATAACGTTTTAACTAGTGACTAATACAGTTTATAACGTTTTAACTAGTGACTAATACAGTTTATAACGTTTTAACTAGTGACGTATACAGTTTATAACGTTTTAACTAGTGACTAATACAGTTTATAACGTTTTAACTAGTGACTAATACAGTTTATAACTTTTTAACTAGTGACGTATACAGTTTATAACGTTTTAACTAGTGACTAATACAGTTTATAACGTTTTAACTATTGACTAATACAGTTTATAACGTTTTAACTAGTGACGTATACAGTTTATAACGTTTTAACTAGTGACTAATACAGTTTATAACTTTTTAACTAGTGCATATACAGTTTATAACGTTTTAACTAGTGACTAATACAGTTTATAACTTTGAAGTTGATACGGATCTTTCTGATCCCGTGTGCCTTTGCCGGTTTCCTTTAAAGGGCACTTTGCAGAAGTTTGTGGACGACCTGTTTGAGACCATCTTCAGCACAGCACACAGAGGCAGTGCTCTGCCTCTGGCCATCAAGTACATGTTTGACTTCCTGGACGAGCAGGCGGACAAACACTCCATCTCCGACTCAGACGTACGACACACGTGGAAGAGCAACTGGTGAGTGGGTCAGGGCAGCTTGTGTGTAGGTGTGTGTGAGACGGGGAGAAACAGTGCTGGTAGCAGCATGTGTGTGTGAGAGGCTTGCTGATGGTTGAGATGGTGAATGTGCAGGAAGTACTGTTGATATTATCACATAAATGTGGAGGAAGTACTGTTGATATTATCACATAAATGTGGAGGAAGTACTGTTGATATTATCACATAAATGGGGAGGAAGTACTGTTGATATTATCACATAAATGTGGAGGAAGTACTGTTGATATTATCACATAAATGTGGAGGAAGTACTGTTGATATTATCACATAAATGTGCAGGAAGTACTGTTGATATTATCACATAAATGTAGAGGAAGTACTGTTGATATTATCACATAAATGTGCAGGAAGTACTGTTGATATTATCACATAAATGTGCAGGAAGTAGTGTTTTCGCTATAATATCATCACTGAAACATGTTTCTATCTCTCTGTGTCCTCTTCCTCACTCTAGTCTTCCTCTGAGGTTCTGGGTAAACGTGATCAAGAACCCCCAGTTTGTGTTTGACATCCATAAGAACAGCATCACAGACGCCTGTCTGTCTGTAGTGGCCCAGACCTTCATGGACTCCTGCTCCACATCTGAACACAAGCTGGGCAAAGACTCCCCCTCCAACAAGCTGCTCTATGCTAAAGACATCCCCAACTACAAGAACTGGGTTGAACGGTAGGGACCTGGGCAGACGTTCAGCCATTTTGGATCATCTTGCACCAAGTCAGGAGGATTTATTAATCTGTTGAAACTAGCTAATCAGTCATTTGGTTGGAAATTATTTAAGTTTATCCTCTCTCACATTACCTTCTGTCTCTCTCCTCTCTCTCTCTCTCTCTCTCTCTCTCTTTCCCTTTCTCTCCTTCTTCTGTCTTTCCATCTCCCGTTGTTTTTCTCAGTTACTACTCAGACATCTCGCGGATGCCAGTCATCAGTGACCAGGATATGAGTGCTTACTTGGCAGAACAGTCCCGGCTTCACCTCAACCAGTTCAACAGCATGAGTGCCCTGCATGAGATCTACTCCTACATTATCAAGTACAAGGATGAGGTCAGTCCTACATTATCAAGTACATGCATGAGATCAACTCCTACATTATCAAGTACATGGATGAGATCTACTCCTACATTATCAAATACAAGGATGAGGTCAGACCTACATTATCAAGTGCATGGATAAGATCTGCTCCTACATTATCAAGTACATGGATCAGATCTACTCCTACATTATCAAGTACACGGATGAGGTCAGTCCTACATTATCAAGTACATGGATGAGATCTACTCCTACATTATCAAGTACACGGATGAGGTCAGTCCTACATTATCAAGTACATGGATGAGATCTACTCCTACATTATCAAGTGCATGGATAAGATCTGCTCCTACATTATCAAGTACAAGGATGAGTTCTACTCCTACATTATCAAGTACACGGATGAGGTCAGACCTACATTATCAAGTACAAGGATGAGGTCAGTCCTACATTATCAAGTACATGGATCAGATCTACTCCTACATTATCAAGTACACGGATGAGGTGTCCTACATTATCAAGTACATGGATGAGATCTACTCCTACATTATCAAGTACATGGATGAGATCTACTCATACATTATCAAGTACATGGATGAGATCTACTCCTACATTATCAAGTACAAGGATCAGATCTACTCCTACATTATCAAGTAAAAGGATGAGATCCACCCCTACATTATCAAGTACAAGGATGAGTTCTACTCGTACATTATCAAGTACACGGATGAGGTCAGACCTACATTATCAAGTACAAGGATGAGGTCAGTCCTACATTATCAAGTACATGGATCAGATCTACTCCTACATTATCAAGTACACGGATGAGGTGTCCTACATTATCAAGTACATGGATGAGATCTACTCCTACATTATCAAGTACATGGATGAGATCTACTCATACATTATCAAGTACATGGATGAGATCTACTCCTACATTATCAAGTACAAGGATCAGATCTACTCCTACATTATCAAGTAAAAGGATGAGATCCACCCTACATTATCAAGTACAAGAATGAGGTCTACTCCTACATTATCAAGTACAAGGATGAGGTCAGTCCTACATTATCAAGTACATGGATGAGATCTACTTCTACATTATCAAGTACAAGGATGAGATCTACTGTTACATTATCAAGTACACAGATGAGGTCAGTTCTACATTATCAAGTACATGGATGAGGTTAGTCCTACATTATCAAGTACATGGATGAGGTCTACTCCTACATTATCAAGTACACAGATGAGGTCAGTTCTACATTATCAAGTACATGGATGAGGTTAGTCCTACATTATCAAGTACATGGATGAGGTCTACTCCTACATTATCAAGTACACAGATGAGGTCAGTTCTACATTATCAAGTACATGGATGAGGTTAGTCCTACATTATCTATTGCTTTTGCCATTTGTTAACTCAATAGTCAGATATCTGGAATGTTCTAACTGATCCATCCAATATTCAAGCCCACCCGAACAAATCTAAAAGACACTGCAATTTGATTTGATGAAAGCAATCTTTTCACCAGAGAAATATGCTTCTTCTGATGTTTCTTCCTTTGGATAGTCAACATAAGGTTGTCGGTGTGTGGCTGGAGGATTTAGGAGATTGAAGCCTCGCTTCAGCATTTGTAACAAGTTGTCATAAATAACCTTTACCTTTCTTAGTCACCTGGAGTATATTTCAGTGACCCGAGATCCCGAACCAAATGTCTTGTCAAATGTTTGTGCTTCTATTTCAGTCAAGCACTCACCCTTAAAAACACATGGGAGAGTTAAAAATAGATGTTCTAGTTGACTGGGTTAGACATTAATATTGCATGGATCAAAGGCTAGGGCCGGACTGACAGTCGTTTAATCAGCTAATATTTAATGTTTAATCAGAATCAGTAGTGTGTGAACTCACAGACATGAAATGGATCCCAGGCAAAATCATAAAGAAGTCCAAACCATGTTGAAGATCACTAGTGCGCTTCTGTTGTCCGGACTTTGTTTTATACGCTGAGACACCACAATGGAGGGAATATTAGACTATAATTCGACCTCTGTACAGAGTCTTTGTGTTGACGTGTTATTTCTGAAACACTCCCTCAGATCCTGTCCTCTCTGGAGAGAGACGAACAGTCCCGGAGACAGAGACTGAGAAGCAAGCTGGAGCAGGTCATCGACACAATGGCCCTCGCCAGCTGAGGACGGACCCTTCATCGTGGCCTCCTCTTCCTTGTCTCCATCTTCCTCTCCTCACCCAGAGAGAACAAGACTCAGTCAGCGTCGTTCCTCCCCCCCTCCCGAAGCACGTGATGGCGCTACTGAAACGGTGGAACACGGCACACTGAACAGGGTGAATCAGCAGTACTGGGCGGGCCTGTGTGTGTGTGTGTGTATGAATACAGGTCTATATATGTGTGTGTGTGTGTGTGTGTCAGAGACCATGAAGGTTGATGTTTCGTCACCCACACACACCAAGAGACGGCAACACCAGACAGCATTTGATTAAGTCATGTCGTTGGGGTTTGTGCTTTTTTATTTCACTTTTTCCTCAGTTTTTTTATTTTTTCGTCCAAGCCGTGTCTTGGATAGCCAAGATGGGACAGTTTAAATGGAATTCCGTTTTTTGGCGTCACAACCCAGACAGCATCGTTTGCCTTCCTCTGAGCCAATGGTAAAGTCTCCCGCGGTCATGTGACTTCGGGTGTCGAAGGTCAAAGACATTTTTTATTTTTGTTGTTTTTGTATTGTTTTTTGTATTAAATGTAATCAACTGCCCACGTGGATCTGTCGCCACCTGTGTTACTGCTGAATTTGCACAATTTACAGAAATGTTACGAAGGACATCTATATAGATATATATATATAAATACCAACATTTTGAAAGAAACGCTTTTTTGTTTCTTCCGTTTTAAACCGACGAACACAATGACAAGAACCGCCATATACAACGGTACAGTGATTCGATAGTTCCAGAAGAGAAAAAAATTCCACGTAGGGAGAAGAAAAAAAACGTAACGGAAAAGTGGTCCTGTGACATGTTTCCTTTGAATGTTGTTTAGTGACATTTTTGTTAGATGGAACGTGCTGCCATATGATTTAAATATGAACGTGCTTAGTTACGGAAAACGTCTAAGTCTGATCAATAGAAGACAAGGTTATCAATGTCTACAGAAGATATAAGCGACCACGCCCCCCTCCCTAGAACGGGTGTAAATGTACCCCTCAGGAACACCCCAAGACCCCCTACTGAGAGCTCTTGGCCAGACGGGTTCTGCCGATAATCAACACAGTGTTATTTCCAACCCGCAGTACTTGACAACACACACAAACACACTCGTGCTTTTCCTAGACACTTTAGAATCAGATATCGCGGTCGGTTTCTATCTTCCAGGGCTAATTCATTTGACAGCTGGTGCTACTGTGCAGTGGTTTAACCATGGACACCACTTGAACCAACAACCACCTGCTGGCTTCCAGATCCCCATATCCCGTGGAACGACCCCTTACTGAGGTGTCGGGTTAAACTGGCGCTCAATTAGTGGACGTAATCCAACAGCCATCCAGTCGAAACAGAACACACAACCCATAGTGACACATTGGGGAAGGACATGAGCTTTATGCCTGCCCCCCCACCAAACAGCATGTCCTGACTAGAACCCGCCCACCCACATCCAGCCTGCTTCTGTAACTCCCTCAGACCGTAAAACATCAACAGAACCAAACGTGTGTTAGTTCCAGACCTGGCCCAGCGCCTAACCACTGGTATGGGCCTGTAAATAAGCCAGCCTCAACTAGCATGGCGTTATAAGAGTTCGGGGAGTATTTCAACAGGGTCAGATGGGGCTTTCTAAACCTCTTAGTCTGCAGAAGCCCCGGGGGCGCTCTCTCATACAGTTCTTCCCAATGCTATTATGCAGATAATAAGGTAGGTGTGATGCCTGTGATGGGAGCTCACCCTCTCCCCCTTACCCGGAGACGGGAGACCGACTGAGGCTTTAGCTCTCGCCCACAGGGGCGTGGAGACTGGATGCTGGAGGTACCCTCCTCATTAGCAGCACGACACAGAGTAATCCCATAGACCTGCTGGCCTTGGTTCTGATCCAGACAGGCCCGGTTGCCATGTGTGGCTTAAGCTGTCTTTAATACTTCTACTTATATTTAATACATTTTTATTCTCTTTTTTTTGTTGAAGTTTTTTGACTTTGTGGTGAGATTTTCTTTTCTTCAGTTTTCTCTGCTTGCCGAAAACCAAACTGTGGTCTGTAATGTGTTTATTTTTTTTGGTTGAACTTTGATTTTGTAAATTGGGTTTACTTTGTTGTTGTTTTTTCACGATGACGGTATGATGAAGCTTTTGGCTTATTTTTTTTATCAGGTTCTTTTTCTCGTCTGTCATTTTGACAATGTAAATGTGCATTATATGGTACGCCTAAGATGAAGACGACTTTGGTTTATCTGAAGTTGAAGTACTTGACCGTTCTAAAGGTTTACTTTTCCCGATCTCCGTGATGAGTGGAGAACGTACTAGGGGCCCGGCTTCAGTTCTCCTAATTCTGACGACACGTATTGTCTTCAGATCTGCTCCGATTAAACCTTGTTCCAAAGTTCTGGTTCTGCGAACAGTCGTGTTCAGTTTGAAGCATCTGCGTGCCCGCTGAGTAACTAGTTGGTGAAAAGGCATTGCATTTGGAAGGACTTCTCACACAGTCATCCATCAATAACAACTGTATAAACTATTCCCCAAACATGCTGAGTCTGCTTTACAGGGTAAAATAAATAGGCATCTCTAAACACACATCTTTTTTGGCTGTTTCTGTTGCCCCATTTTGATGATCAGTGTGTGATGTGTATAGACACTAGTCATCAACGATCCAGAGCTCAGTGATTTGTTAATGGCAAAACCTTTTGAATGTTCAGTAATGTCTCCATGGGGAAAGTCTGCTGCCTCTGTCGGCAACTGTTTCAAGTATGTTTCTCCCATTACTGTGTTGACACAGCTAATTCTCAACTACGCACAGCATTGCCTCTGTTGTTCGCCGACATTCTCAACGTTGTTTCAGTGTCACAGCCTTGAGTGGAGGTGAGTTTTTGATCAAACTGCTCGGCAAGTTCAGATGGTTCCTGCCAGTTATGGCGCCCCTGGTTCCCTGTCGATCTCATCACTGGTCCTCGTTTGTCTGTACGGTGGTTGACTTGTGTTGGTGTCATTGACGTGGTACGATGTTCAGCATGTTCATTAATGAAGTAGCAACGTGGCCATTTGATGAGATTACATGGACCGGACACAGCCTGGACAACATTATGTTGTCAAAATGTTTCATGGCTCGTCCAAATGCATGAATATTGACACGTTTTGGCATTTGTCGGAGCATCTTGTGTTGTACAACAGCCTTGTGTATATCAATCTGTAACGTCCTCAACGACCATCTCTCTGAATCTCACATAACCACTAACTGTATACCCAAAAAACTATTTAGGCCATTTTCCCGATCCCTGGTTTGGACAAGCTCATTCGACAGAGGTTCTACAATCTTTTTTTTGTCCAGACATAGTCAGAGATAGGCTTTCTTGCCAAGAATTTGTCCCATAATCCCATCGAGTAATTCCTTAACATATTATTGATGCCCTGTTTTGAAGATCACATTACATTGAAGTTTCCTCGTTTATTCCTTCAAATTCTGGCAAATTCTCAGTGGTTGTTGTTATTCCAAATGTAATCCGCATAGGAATCAAGAAAGTGCAGGTGAACGATCATTGTGTAAATATTCTGTTATTTCCTATTTTGCAGATTTACTACTTGTAAATAAACACGCATCATGGAGAAATTAAACATTTTTTGCTAAATAAAATTGTGTTTTGCTTTTTTGCGAAGGTGGGTGGGTGTGTGTTTGAATGATGGCGAGTGGGCGTGTCCGAACGACGTGGGGCGTTGCGAGTGGGTGTTTCCGAATGACGCTTGGTGAGTGAGTGTGCCAAAGAGTGCCTTTGGACAGTATTCAGCACATGCCATGAATACACACACACAAATACCCAATAATGAAATATCCCATAGTGTTCAGTACCTGCCATGAATACACACACAAATACCCAATAATGAAATACCTCATAGTATTCAGGCCCTTTAACTCAATATTTTGCATGATATTTTAAATGTAGAATTTGTATGAACTGTGATCAGTTCTCCCCACCAACGTCGATTACATTTGACACAAGTGGACTCCAGTCAAGTTCTGCCATATCTGGACTTACAGTAACATCAGCATCTCACATGTACGTCCACGTGTGTAAGCAATACCATTTCTGGTGATGTCCTGAATGACTCCATTCTCAAACGGAATGGACTGACCAAACGCTCGTGGGCACTCTACTAATGTGATATTGAAACTGATTCTGGAGGAAACCCCAGTAAGGCGTTTAAGTTAGTCACTTTAACGCCTTAGCCTAGCTTAATCGACAAGAGGTCAAAATTGTGATTGTTCGCCAATTAGCACACACGGTTTTCTGAACACCCTTTAAAGTACTAGGATAGCTTAATCTGACTTTCAGTTGGGCCTCCACGATATCAGGTTTTTCCATTTAAACTTGATGACGTTAAATGATTAAATCCAACTATTTTAGAAATCTGACTTGTTCATGTGAACTCATCCAGTCGCAGAGGAGAATATACCTGAATGTATCATCACCACGCACACTTACTGAAAATGATGCATCTTGTCACACTTTTTTTGCACTATTAATAAGCAGAAAGTTCAAACAAATAGTTTTATCTAAAGAAAAAAATATGTGTCCTTGCAGTGTTCGTGTAAATTCACACTCTTTATAATTATATATGAAGGTTGTAACTACTCAGATTTATATAATTGCATTCCAAAACATGTATAAAGGTGATTTTGATTAGCCATATACATAAGCAGCTGTTCTTGTAGAAGTTCTTTAAGTTCCCTTGGTTGCATGACACAGAGATGGCCAGCACGAGAGCAAAGACCTACTATGGCAAAGAACCCACAGGATAATATTTTTTGAAGTACAGGTCAGGAGAAGGATATCAATTCATTATATGGATCAGTAAGGAACATCACCGACATGGGGTAGCAACGGGGCACCAGCAGGACATTGCAAAGACATAGATATTACTCCAAAAATTATGACAGAGCAAGGAAAATGCCTATTATGGAGGCTATACAGAGCGCAATGAGAATTTATAGCAGGATGTGAGCTCTTGGGACTTCCTCTCCTTAAATATAAAATGGATGTCTCTGGTGATGTGCCAACCCAACACACAGCATTGCCTGCTAGCAAGCATGGTGGCAACAGCATCATGCTATGGGGCTGCTTCTCTTTGGTAAGATCAGGGACGGGTCAGGATCAAGGTGACTAGATATGTTACCAAGCTTTCCTCTACAAGAATGAAAGTTAAAGAAGAATGCTTCTGAAAAGTATTTGTTACGCTTCCATTCAGTATTCGTTATGTGGTTGGCAAACAAATGCAACAAAGATATTTTTATATGATTTTTTTCATCGGAAACTGTTTTGCTACACAATCTGGGGCCTTTCTCTACATCCTTTAAGACCATGCTTTACGTCAGCACTTCTTCCCCTAACAGCATAAGGAACCAATGAGCCAAGTTAGACAGGAAACGTTATCGTTCGCACCACGTGTAACCAGCCGGGCTAATTCAATTACAATAATTTCAGATATTTCTTTTTAATTGCTTAATGGTCACGGGAGCTCTATATCTGGTAATGAAGCTGTCAGAGGTGAGCGAGGTCTCGGCGTTAACGTCGTGATGGATTCCGTATGCGGGCGTCTTTGTGTGTCTGCATATGAAACGGCGTGCCGCTGGCTAATAAAGACGTTAGCCGTTTCCGTTAATCTCGTTCGGTAACAATACAAACGGCTGAGCCATGCGCGTGGCCTACGTTGTTATCGAATACGGAGCCAAGTGAAATAGATTTGTTATTCTATTTTTCGCGGAGGACACTTATGGTATATATCTGTCGGAGTGGATCACGTCAGGAGCTTGGCGGAACCAAAAACCCTTGGCGGCGGCGGGAGCCAATCGGGTGCTTTTGAGGCTCGTTGTGTGGTTCTGCTGTTCCCTGCAAGGCCGAGGAGACAGGCATGACCGGTCTGTGGGATGCTACGAGCTGGATTACTGTCAGTGGCCTACTTAACTAGGTGCACTGAATTGGACAAGTGTGTGTGTGTGTGTGTGTGTGCGCATACTGCAGGTAGCATCACCCATAACTCCCCCTTCTTCTCTTGCCAGAGTCACTACTCAGGCTTACAGCCTCCATATTAAGAACATTATCCTTCCTCCCCGAAACCCCCTCCTCCTCAGACTGGAGGTGGGTTGACGATTGACTGGATGAGGGCTGGCGATTGACCAGAGGAGGACTTGAAGCTAAAACAGGTGATGTTTGAGATGGGGGAGCTGGTACTTGACCAAGGTAATGTCTGAGGAGGATTGAGGACAGAGTTCCTGTGGAGGAAGGATAAGGTTCTAATATGGAGGCAGTTCAGGCTGCACCATCAACCTCTTACATATAACCGTTCATCTATAACCCACCATAGAGCGCCAACTGCACTGACTCGGGGATAATCTCTAACAAGAGTTCGCTTGGAGACGTTTGTATAACTAATGTTATAGACTATTGAATGACGTGTCAGTGTCTATATTAACGCCTGGTTTAGCTCAGTACAGAGATACGGTGTTCAAGATGACCGGATGTTATGATGGCATCACATTGAGAACCCACCGGGTGAGTCTCAGATTAAATGACAGAATTAAACGTGAAAGACACTTACTTTCTAATTTAACTGAGAGACGCGTGGTTGTGTACAATTGTTACCTAGTTCGACAACATCAGTGTTAATTAACGCTTACCCGGAATGTGTCGGGATACAAATGAATTTCCCTGGCTTTATGAAATCAGATACGCTTTATCCCAGACCCGGCTAGGGATGTTCTGTTGTTGTAACTGCAGTGAAATCAACCGCACCACACCGTCATGGTGCCACCAATGTAATAATCCCGGTTAATCGTCACTCTGCTACAATATCGACCAGGGGATTCGTTTGTAAGATCACGGAAGCCTGTCGGACTCTCTGCTTGAACTTGGATCCACTCTTTTATTTTTGTTCGACAGGTTAAGATGCCCTCCTGTGTCGTGGCCGAAACGCCAGAAGAGCCCCGATTGAGATGTACAGTGAAGCAAAGACCTATAAGGTCCTAATTCCCTTAGAGCCCTTGAGTAACCTCTTCCTTGTTACTTCCTCCTCACCGTCGTCCCTTCTAACTGCCCCCCCCCCCTATGAAAATGGAGGTCCACGGTGGTGCTTGGCTTTTCCAGCTGTCGGATTCGCCTGTCTCCCTCTCCAGTGATGGGGTCAGCCCCCACCCACTGAATGGGAGGCGTCAGTCCGATTATCCGGAACAGTCCTCACACCTTCACTCATGAATGGAGTGCTGAGGGAAACGGGACAGAGGGCAGAGGGTGTGCGTGCGTGCGTGTGTGCGTGCGTGTGCGCAGTAGGGCAGTAAGGTGATGTGCACAGGCATTCCCTAACAGACACTGCTGTATTCCATTAAATCACAGCTCACTTCTGTTGACTGTCCTGCATCGAAATGGAACATTCTGGAATGGCTGATGTCAGGAGAAGTGGGCATTACAGACACAAAAACGGCTTTCATCTTGGAGATGTGCCACTTACTTTTTCCATTTTTTAAACGTGTCTTTTTGGGTTTTAAATGAAATTCTGTTGAAAGGCCTATTCAGTGACAAAGTCCAGACATCTATTGTGGCACAGGCATTGTGAATAAGCAGCGGATAAATATTCGTACTTTTGAATTGAAATTCATGAGTAATTTCCCATGAAAAGTAAAAAAATATATATATATATATAGAAAATGATTGCTAGCAATTTTTTACTTTATGTTTTTATATCTTGATGTATACCTCTGAAATACAGTATGGCTGCCCTGATTCATATCAGCACAAACAGTGAACTCAATAAAATAAGAAAACCCTGAGGTTTTGCCATTGGCTGAATTTGGGTTGTCCAAAGAATACCGGGTCCAAATGATATTGGGTCCAAATGATATTGGGTCCAAATGATACCGGGTCCAAATGATACCGGGTCCAATGGATACCGGGTCCAAATGATACCGGGTTCAAAGGATACCAGGTCCAAATGATACCGGGTCCAAATGATACCGGGTCCAAATGATACCGGGTCCTATGGATCTGCTCAGGTGGTTAACAGACTCTGAGGTAATAGACATTATACACCAATCGATTGAATACGATAAGTTATGCAGCCGTCCACAAACGGTGCTGACTTGGTCACTCTGATGTCACTGTTTTGACTTAACGAGCAGCTGTCATGAATACATTACTAACTCCAGTTGGGGTGCACTTCAGACAGGAGACTGTGACCAAGTGCATTGTGGGACGAGAGAGATAAGCAGAGGAAACCGCTTGGCAATTAAACCAATGCACCGACTTTTAATTAGTCCAATTAATTAAAGATATGTTGAGGGGGCGTGATAATGGACTTGTGGACCGAGCATCAAATATAAGGAGATGTTGAGTTTAACACCTCCCGCGTCTCCTCAACATATTTCATTTAAAGCTGGGTTTGATGTCAAGAGATGAGATTAGGTTATTCAAGAGAACGGGTTAATTCTATTAGCATGCTGATTCACTGATAATGTTTGGTAGAGTTGTTAGACAGGTCACACGTGTCGTTCATACATATTCATGACAGGGGCAACAAGAGGCTTTAGGGTTTCTTGTCACGCCTCTGGGTCAGTCATGGGAGGAGCATCGGAGCACGTTTTACAGGAGAACGTTTATCTAGCACAGTTACCGGGGACACTGTTACCGGGGACACTGTTACCGAGGACACTGTTACCGAGGACACTGTTACCAAGCAGACCGGTTACCGAGGACACTGTTATCGAGGACACCGGTTACCGAGGACACTGTTACCAAGGACACCGGTTACCGAGGACACTGTTACCAAGGACACTGTTACTGAGAATTAACAGGGTTGCATTAGACACTGCTTGAAGCACCCAATCTCTCAGTTACCTCTATGCCTTATTTTCTGTGTTTTCTTTTTTTACCTCAGTTGCACTCAGAATTTAATTAAATGTTTTTACCTGACCTCAGCTCCTACGGGTTGTTTTAACCCATAAAATGTTTTGGGTGAAATTCATATTCGTATATTTTAGGTTGGATAAACATGTAAGATATACCTGAGGGTGGTGAATTTCTTTCCAGTAATGGCTGGCAAATCTTGATATCTGGGTAGGTTTGTAGTGTTATGTTGGGGTGGGGAGGGGAGGCTCGGGGTGACATTAGAGATCAAGGTCAAACAATAGGAAAAATCACTGTGCTCCTGGGTAAAATATTTTCTAGGGCAGTTTCAGCGGATATGATACAGAGAGGCGCTTCACGACCCTTGTGAGACACCACGTGTGGATGGGGGGATATATTGCAAAAGGAAACAATAGCATGATAAAATACTGGGAAGATGGGCTTATGAAATGTTTCACCTGACAGCATCTGTGGGTTTGAAAGGCTGTAATGAATATTAGAAATGAATAAAGTCATGTCTATAATCGTTGATTAAGCAGAGCTTCTTTTTTACTGTTTTCATTTTTATAAATGGCATGAGGTATTTTCTTCACTACTTTGTGACAAATAGTTCGTTTTGAAAAGCTAAGAGAGGAATTGTTCATCTGGTAAAAAAAAACATTTGGAAAATCGCTTGCTAGCATTTATCGGGACAACAAGGCTCTTACAATTATTCTTGTTTTCTTTCGAACAATTTTCAGCTAATCGGAGGGCACTTTAGTCTTAACAACTAATGCTTACAGTTAATGTAGCACTTTAGTTTCCCCGTCCATGGTCTCAAATAAACACCCTAATGTCCACAGATACAGTCTAGTGTCCTTTTGGCTCCGGACATAAATAGCTGCTTTCTGCCAATTACCAAGGATAAAGAAATGCTTTTGTCGTCAAGACGGGTATTCCAGTTCCCTGGTCATAAATCATGCACCAGGGCTCGCGTCATTAATACCAAAATGTCTGTAATTAGTGGCAGCGGGTGTGGAGGAAACGCATAGGTCATTCCATTGCTGGCATCTGTAGTGCTAACTAACACTAGCTGGTGACTAATCCCCAGACATGAATAATATAATACATTGTCTTTGCTTTTGTATTATTTAGCTATTCTGCCTGCCTATGTGAACGTGTCCTTGCAGAGGTCTTTACGAAAGGTTCAAGATAAAGACTGAAATGGCTGTTGTTGTGTGTTTGTCTGTTTCGTTGCTTCTATAAATGACTCTCTCTCACACACACACACACACACACGCGCATGCACGCATACACACTCACACACCCGCGCACGCACACAACAACCATGGTAATGCTGTGGTAGAACATTTTGAATCCTTGTGTTTGGCCCGTTAAACGTATAGGGCCGAAAACCAGTAGGGTTCTGTGATGACGGATCAACCGTAAGTTAAAGATTATTAAGGTCATTAGGTTAGAAGAGTGCCTCAACTAAAGTAATGATTACTGAATGGTCGTATGGATGAATGATGTGCTCTTGTCTCTGTGAGAAAGAATGTGTATTCCTGATTGTGGCTGTAACCCTGTCTGTAATAACGGGAGCACAGACAGGCATGTGTTTCTATGACAGGATGTGGGAAGAAACACTACAGGGCAGGGGTTAATAATGGATAGGACTAAAGGAAACATGTGCTGTTGACACAAGACAGCTGGCAGTATCGTATCTCAATTATTCTGATTTAAATACAGAAGTCGTCTGAGCTGCAACTCAAGAGTTCTCATTGGTTACTTCACTGGTGTGTTCTCATTGGTTACTTTACTGGTGTGTTCTCATTGGTTACTTTACTGATGTGTTCTCATTGGTTACTTTACTGGTGTGTTCTCATTGGTTACTTTACTGGTGTGTTCTCATTGGTTACTTTACTGGTGTGTTCTCATTGGTTACTTTACTGGTGTGTTCTCATTGGTTACTTTACTGATGTGTTCTCATTGGTTACTTTATTGGTGTGTTCTCATTTGTTGCTTTACTGGTGTGTTCTCATTGGTTACTTTACTGGTGTGTTCTCATTGGTTACTTTACTGGTGTGTTCTCATTGGTTACTTTACTGGTGTGTTCTCATTGGTTACTTTACTGGTGTGTTCTCATTGGTTACTTTACTGGTGGGTTCTCATTGGTTACTTTACTGATGTGTTCTCATTGGTTACTTTATTGGTGTGTTCTCATTGGTTACTTTACTGGTGGGTTCTCATTGGTTACTTTACTGATGTGTTCTCATTGGTTACTTTACTGGTGTGTTCTCATTGGTTACTTCACTGGTGTGTTCTCATTGGTGACTTTACTGGTGTGTTCTCATTGGTTACTTTACTGATGTGTTCTCATTGGTTACTTTACTGGTGTGTTCTCATTGGTTACTTTACTGATGTGTTCTCATTGGTTACTTTACTGGTGTGTTCTCATTGGTTACTTTACTGATGTGTTCTCATTGGTTACTTTACTGGTGTGTTCTCATTGGTTACTTTACTGATGTGTTCTCATTGGTTGCTTTACTGGTGTGTTCGCATTGGTTACTTTACTGGTGTGTTCTCATTGGTTACTTTACTGGTGTGTTCTCATTGGTTACTTTACTGGTGTGTTCTCGTTGTTTACTTCACTGGTGTGTTCTCATTGGTTACTTCACTGGTGTGTTCTCATTGGTTACTTTACTGGTGGGTTCTCATTGGTTACTTTACTGGTGTGTTCTCATTGGTTACTTTATGTGTTCTCATTGGTTGCTTTACTGGTGTGTTCTCATTGGTTACTTTACTGTGTGTTCTCATTGCTTTACTGGTGTGTTCGCATTGGTTACTTTACTGATGTGTTCTCATTGGTTACTTTACTGGTGTGTTCTCATTGGTTACTTTACTGGTGTGTTCTCATTGTTTACTTTACTGGTGTGTTCTCATTGGTTACTTTCATTGGTTACTTTACTGGTGTGTTCTCATTGGTTACTTTACTGGTGTGTTCTCATTGGTTACTTTACTGGTGTGTTCTCATTGGTTACTTTACTGGTGTGTTCTCATTGGTTACTTTACTGGTGTGTTCTCATTGGTTACTTTACTGGTGTGTTCTCATTGGTTACTTTACTGGTGTGTTCTCATTGGTTACTTTACTGGTGTGTTCTCATTGGTTACTTTACTGGTGTGTTCTCATTGGTTACTTTACTGGTGTGTTCTCATTGGTTACTTTACTGGTTCTCATTGGTTACTTTACTGGTGTGTTCTCATTGGTTACTTTACTGGTGTGTTCTCATTGGTTACTTTACTGGTGTGTTCTCATTGGTTACTTTACTGGTGTGTTCTCATTGGTTACTTTACTGGTGTGTTCTCATTGGTTACTTTACTGGTGTGTTCTCATTGGTTACTTTACTGGTGTGTTCTCATTGGTTACTTTACTTCACTGGTGTGTTCTCATTGGTGACTTTACTGGTGTGTTCTCATTGGTTACTTTACTGATGTGTTCTCATTGGTTACTTTACTGGTGTGTTCTCATTGGTTACTTTACTGATGTGTTCTCATTGGTTACTTTACTGGTGTGTTCTCATTGGTTACTTTACTGATGTGTTCTCATTGGTTACTTTACTGGTGTGTTCTCATTGGTTACTTTACTGATGTGTTCTCATTGGTTGCTTTACTGGTGTGTTCGCATTGGTTACTTTACTGGTGTGTTCTCATTGGTTACTTTACTGGTGTGTTCTCATTGGTTACTTTACTGGTGTGTTCTCGTTGTTTACTTCACTGGTGTGTTCTCATTGGTTACTTCACTGGTGTGTTCTCATTGGTTACTTTACTGGTGGGTTCTCATTGGTTACTTTACTGGTGTGTTCTCATTGGTTACTTTACTGATGTGTTCTCATTGGTTACTTTACTGATGTGTTCTCATTGGTTACTTTACTGGTGTGTTCTCATTGGTTACTTTACTGATGTGTTCTCATTGGTTGCTTTACTGGTGTGTTCGCATTGGTTACTTTACTGATGTGTTCTCATTGGTTACTTTACTGGTGTGTTCTCATTGGTTACTTTACTGGTGTGTTCTCGTTGTTTACTTCACTGGTGTGTTCTCATTGGTTACTTTACTGGTGTGTTCTCATTGGTTACTTTACTGGTGTGTTCTCATTGGTTGCTTTACTGGTGTGTTCTCATTGGTTACTTACTGGTGTGTTCTCATTGGTTACTTTACTGGTGTGTTCTCATTGGTTACTTTACTGGTGTGTTCTCATTGGTTACTTCACTGGTGTGTTCTCATTGGTTTCTTTACTGGTGTGTTCTCATTGGTTACTTTACTGGTGTGTTCTCATTGGTTACTTTACTGATGTGTTCTCATTGGTTACTTTACTGGTGTGTTCTCATTGGTTACTTTACTGGTGGGTTCTCATTGGTTACTTTACTGGTGTGTTCTCATTGGTTACTTTACTGGTGTGTTCTCATTGGTTACTTTACTGATGTGTTCTCATTGGTTTCTTTACTGGTGTGTTCTCATTGGTTACTTTACTGGTGTGTTCTCATTGGTTACTTTACTGGTGTGTTCTCATTGGTTACTTTACTGGTGTGTTCTCATTGGTTACTTTACTGGTGTGTTCTCATTGGTTACTTTACTGGTGTGTTTTCATTGGTTACTTTACTGGTGTGTTCTCATTGGTTACTTTACTGGTGTGTTCTCATTGGTTACTTTACTGGTGTGTTCTCATTGGTTACTTTACTGGTGTGTTCTCATTGGTTACTTTACTGGTGTGTTCTCATTGGTTACATGTGTTCTCATTGGTTACTTTACTGGTGTGTTCTCATTGGTTACTTTTCTCATTGGTTACTTTACTGGTGTGTTCTCATTGGTTACTTTACTGGTGTGTTCTCATTGGTTACTTTACTGGTGTGTTCTCATTGGTTACTTTACTGGTGTGTTCTCATTGGTTACTTTACTGGTGTGTTCTCATTGGTTACTTTACTGATGTGTTCTCATTGGTTACTTTACTGATGTGTTCTCATTGGTTACTTTACTGGTGTGTTCTCATTGGTTACTTTACTGATGTGTTCTCATTGGTTACTTTACTGATGTGTTCTCATTGGTTACTTTACTGATGTGTTCTCATTGGTTACTTTACTGATGTGTTCTCATTGGTTACTTTACTGGTGTGTTCTCATTGGTTACTTTACTGGTGTGTTCTCATTGGTTGCTTTACTTGTGTGTTCTCGTTGTTTACTTCACTGGTGTGTTCTCATTGGTTACTTTACTGGTGTGTTCTCATTGGTTACTTTACTGGTGGGTTCTCATTGGTTACTTTACTGGTGTGTTCTCATTGGTTACTTTACTGATGTGTTCTCATTGGTTACTTTACTGATGTGTTCTCATTGGTTACTTTACTGGTGTGTTCTCATTGGTTACTTTACTGATGTGTTCTCATTGGTTACTTTACTGATGTGTTCTCATTGGTTACTTTACTGATGTGTTCTCATTGGTTACTTTACTGGTGTGTTCTCATTGGTTACTTTACTGGTGTGTTCTCATTGGTTGCTTTACTGGTGTGTTCTCGTTGTTTACTTCACTGGTGTGTTCTCATTGGTTACTTTACTGATGTGTTCTCATTGGTTACTTTACTGGTGTGTTTTCATTGGTTACTTTACTTACTGATGTGTTCTCATTGGATTTTAATTGTTGGGGGTGCTTGACAACTTTAGTTTGATCTGTTTTTTCGGTGGCACAAACTTTGACCCTATGTAGGTAAAATAAATGAAGACTACACGAAGAAAACACCCATTTCTGCCCATTGGATGTCAGGTGTTCAAATCTTGCATCATTATTGGATAGTGTCAAAATCAGTCAAATTTTACATTATTTTCTTTGGATGATTTTAATGTGTACATGTTAACGATTGCATTGAATGTCCAGTATGTTGATTGTGTTGTTTTATTTGGATGTCTTGTCATTTTTGGCCATGGTGTCAGGTATTGGACTTGGTATGACACAGAAAGGGAGAGAGAAAAGGAGAGCCATGCTGTCCCCACTGCCAAGGAAGTTCTGTCCAGCTTCTAACGTTTTATTTTATGTTTCGGAAAAATGGGCCCCAGGTGACGAAGACAACATTTGTGTGCAGTGCCCGCCACACCACTGTCGTTCAAGGGAAACTACTTCATAATAACAATAAAAGCCAAGTTTCCAAGGTCACACTCCTCTGAAGATCCAGTTCAGTGGGAAACGTCTGTATTCTGTGGAGTCTCTCAGTCCCTCGCCAAAAGCAGAGGTTCACAGCACACTTTGTTCTTGTCCTCTACTGTCTCCTTTCCACTGGCTGCCTCCTTTCCTCTGCTTGTTTCCTTTCCACTGCTTGTTTCCTTTCCTATGACTGTCTGTTTTCTTCTGGCTGTCTGGTTTCCTCAGGATGTCTCCTATGTTCTGTCTGTCTCCTTTCCTCTGGCTGTGTCCTTTCCTCTGGCTGTTTCCTTTCCTCTGGATCTCACTACCCTTCTTTGTCAAACAAACACAGTTCATCAATGCCTTCCTCACTCCCTGACTACATTGCATTTTTCTTCAGTTTAGAGAGGCCTAGAAGAAGAAAAGGACACACAAAGAAAAAATGCAAAGAAAGAGAAAGGCGGAGATGGGGTAAAGTGGTGGCAAAATGGACAAGAGGAGTTAGACAGGGAAGCCAGATGTGTCTGAAACGAGGCTGGTCACTCGTGTTGATGGAGAGCTTCTAGGGTCTACTGTCCAACCCAGTTGTGACCAATCTGATTCTACCTTAGATCCAGGATATGATTACAACCAGGTGTCTAAAGTAGGGTTTGAGGAAAACCTCATGTCAGCTGTCCAGAATCAGGATCGAGCGGCGCTGATAACAATGTAGCCCTGAGGTCCAATTTGAAGCGATCAAAAAGCCTCTAAAATAAAACCCATTCCAACCACCAAGTAAAATGATATTTCCCTTGGATGTCGATAACCACTTTATTGAGAGACAGTGTAGCTGCGACTTATTGGACATGTCTGACCGAGCTATCTGAATAAGAATGCACTAATGACACTAAGTCAGCCAAATGAATAGAGCAAATGTTATGTCAGAAGCCCTGGTTACATCCTGTTAGCCGGTAAAATGTCACTGTTAGACACAGTCTGACGCGACCATTATGAATGCCTCCAATTTGTCTATAAAGCCAACAACATTGATTTCTATTTACGACGTATATATATATATATACACACATTTCCATTTAACTTCTCATTAACCGAATGCAAAACCAATTCTAATTTGAAATGACAACCTTGCCGAAGGTCGAACAATTTCAAGACAACACTCCATTATACGTGGATACAACAGAAAAAGACATTTAAAAGCATAACGCGCGATGGTGTAAGAGGGCGATACGTTGTTCTCCATGAGACTACAACACAGAAGAAGATCAACTGTTAAGTCGCCTGAGAATAATTAAAACAATTGCAGGTCAATTTCTCGTTAGAAACGGTTGTAACATGAAAACGTGAAAAGGGGCAATATTGGTACCATGATTTGAATTGGGGCCTTCGTGTGAAAGAAGAGTAGCTCAGTCTTGTCAATGTTAATCTTGAGGTGGTGAAAAGTGAAAACCTAAGTGTCAGTAGGGGGAGAGCGAAAGAAAAGATGGATGCAATCTGCAAAGCAGTGATAGGTATGAGACAATCTGACCGAGCCAAGACACTTGGTGCACAGAGAGAAGATGATGGCCAATAACTGAGTCTTGGGGAACACCAGTAGTAAGAGATTACGTGGCGGACACAAATATTCTCCAAGCCACCTGCTAAAAGTGGCCTGCCGTGTAGAAAGCGATCCAAGAGTGCGATGTTTTCTTGGACGTGCCAAAATACCTCATGGGAACGGATTTTCCACGTTCATACATCACCACAGACAGCCATTAGTCAGAGTCTGCTGAGGACATAGAACTTAGTGCCAGAACTAGCCCGGAAGAGGCACAACAGAATGACGGAGTGGGAGGGAACAGGTGTCCAGATTGTAATGACGATGTACACCAGTCGGCTGCGTCTATTCCTCCATTGAGACACCAGCCAGAGGATCGGGGGTAGCTGAGCCCAGAGGAGAACGCATCGAATCTTCCTCCCTTAATTTCTCCCTTCATCCCCTTCTGTGCCTCAATCTCCACGTCCACCTGAGCTCTCATGAAAGCAAAACCGACGACAGAAAAATGATAGAAGCCAATAGCAAGACAGAGTGTTAGGACTTTGAAGTAAGTGATCGGCGCAATCCCAGTAGAAGTCGAGCTACTATTTTTGCTCTGTGTCCTACTTAACCTCTCACCGATATCTGCTCTCTCCTCACCTCTCTTCCCTCTATTCTCTCTCCTCACTTTGTTTCTCCCTGTGTTGTAGTGCCACTTATAACTTGCAATAATTGTGATTATTTTTTATTGAAAAATACAAGGGTTTTCAGAATTTTTCTTAAAATGGACTTGGACTCCACCTTTGGGGAGAAATGGGCTGATTCCACCTTTGGGCTAACAGGACTGATCTGAGCTGGTGAGTATGACTGTAGTCTAAACCAGGACTGATCTGAGCTGGTGAGTATGACTGTAGTCTAAACCAGGACTGATCTGAGCTGGTGAGTATGACTGTAGTCTGAACCAGGACTGATCTGAGCTGGTGAGTATGACTGTAGTCTAAACCAGGACTGATCTGAGCTGGTGAGTATGACTGTAGTCTGAACCAGGACTGATCTGAGTATGCTGTAGTCTGAACCAGGACTGATCTGAGTGGGTGAATATGACTGTAGTCTAAACCAGGACTGATCTGAGTATGACTGTAGTCTAAACCAGGACTGATCTGAGCTGAGTATGACTGTAGTGAATATGACTGTAGTCTAAACCAGGACTGATCTGAGCTGGTGAATATGACTGTAGTCTAAACCAGGACTGATCTGAGCTGACTGTAGTCTAAACCAGGACTGATCTGAGCGGGTGAATATGACTGTATGACTGTAGTCTAAACCAGGACTGATCTGAGCTGGGTGAATATGACTGTAGTCTAAACCAGGACTGATCTGAGCGGGTGAATATGACTGTAGTCTAAACCAGGACTGATCTGAGCTGGTGAGTATGACTGTAGTCTGAACCAGGACTGATCTGAGCGGGTGAATATGACTGTAGTCTAAACCAGGACTGATCTGAGCTGGTGAGTATGACTGTAGTCTAAACCAGGACTGATCTGAGCTGGTGAGTATGACTGTAGTCTGAACCAGGACTGATCTGAGCTGGTGAGTATGACTGTAGTCTAAACCAGGACTGATCTGAGCTGGTGAGTATGACTGTAGTCTGAACCAGGACTGATCTGAGCTGGTGAATATGACTGTAGTCTAAACCAGGACTGATCTGAGCTGGTGAATATGACTGTAGTCTAAACCAGGACTGATCTGAGCTGGTGAGTATGACTGTAGTCTAAACCAGGACTGATCTGAGCTGGTGAAGTATGACTGTAGTCTAAACCAGGACTGATCTGAGCTGGTGAGTATGACTGTAGTCTGAACCAGGACTGATCTGAGCTGGTGAATATGACTGTAGTCTAAACCAGGACTGATCTGAGCTGGTGAATATGACTGTAGTCTGAACCAGGACTGATCTGATCTGCTGGTGAGTATGACTGTAGTCTGAACCAGGACTGATCTGAGCTGGTGAATATGACTGTAGTCTGAACCAGGACTGATCTGAGCTGGTGAGTATGACTGTAGTCTGAACCAGGACTGATCTGAGCTGATCTGAGCGGGTGAATATGACTGTAGTCTAAACCAGGACTGATCTGAGCTGGTGAGTATGACTGAACTGATCAGGACTGATCTAAACCAGGACTGATCTGAATATGACTGTAGTCTAAACCAGGAGCTGATCTGAGCTGGTGAGCTGGTGTATGACTGTAGTCTGAACCAGGACTGATCAGCTGGTTTAGACTGTAGTCTAAACCAGGACTGATCTGAGCTGGTGAATATGACTGTAGTCTAAACCAGGACTGATCTGAGCTGGTGAATATGACTGTAGTCTGAACCAGGACTGATCTGAGCTGGTGAATATGACTGTAGTCTGAACCAGGACTGATCTGAGCTGGTGAATATGACTGTAGTCTAAACCAGGACTGATCTGAGCTGGTGAGTATGACTGTAGTCTAAACCAGGACTGATCTGAGCTGGTGAATATGACTGTAGTCTAAACCAGGACTGATCTGAGCTGGTGAGTATGACTGTAGTCTAAACCAGGACTGATCTGAGCTGGTGAGTATGACTGTAGTCTAAACCAGGACTGATCTGAGCTGGTGAGTATGACTGTAGTCTAAACCAGGACTGATCTGAGCTGGTGAATATGACTGTAGTCTGAACCAGGACTGATCTGAGCGGGTGAATATGACTGTAGTCTAAACCAGGACTGATCTGAGCTGGTGAGTATGACTGTAGTCTGAACCAGGACTGATCTGAGCTGTGAATATGACTGTAGTAAACCAGGACTGATCTGAGCTGGTGAGTATGACTGTAGTCTAAACCAGGACTGATCTATGACTGTAGTCTAAACCAGGACTGATCTGAGCTGGTGAGTATGGTGAGGACTATGACTGTAGTCTAGTCTAAACCAGGACTGATCTGAGCTGGTGAGTATGACTGTAGTCTAAACCAGGACTGATCTGAGCTGGTGAGTATGACTGTAGTCTAAACCAGGACTGATCTGAGCTGGTGAATATGACTGTAGTCTAAACCAGGACTGATCTGAGCTGGTGAGGATATGACTGTAGTCTGAACCAGGACTGATCTGAGCAGGGATCTGAGTATGACTGTAGTCTAAACCAGGACTGATCTGAGCTGATCTGAGCTGTAGTCTAAACCAGGACTGATCTGAGCTGGTGAATATGACTGTAGTCTAAACCAGGACTGATCTGAGCTGGTGAATATGACTGTAGTCTAAACCAGGACTGATCTGAGCTGGTGAGTATGACTGTAGTCTAAACCAGGACTGATCTGAGCTGGTGAGTATGACTGTAGTCTGAACCAGGACTGATCTGAGCTGGTGAGTATGACTGTAGTCTGAACCAGGACTGATCTGAGCTGGTGAGTATGACTGTAGTCTAAACCAGGACTGATCTGAGCTGGTGAGTATGACTGTAGTCTAAACCAGGACTGATCTGAGCTGGTGAGTATGACTGTAGTCTAAACCAGGACTGATCTGAGCTGGTGAGTATGACTGTAGTCTAAACCAGGACTGATCTGAGCTGGTGAGTATGACTGTAGTCTGAACCACTTTGGCTGATTGCTTGACGTTTGGGTTCAACTACTGTCAATAAACCTTTACAGGAATCAATGTCAATAATAGCAGCCATTTGAAGTGCAGTCATTCGACCGGCCGTGAATGACAGTGTGTGTGTGATGTGCACAGTGCTGTGTGTGCGTGATGTGCACTAAATGTGTGCGTGATGTGTGTGTGTGATGTGTGTGATGTGCACAGTGGTGTGTGTGTGCGTGATGTGTGTGCGTGTTGTGCACAGTAATGTGTGTGTGATGTGCACAGGGGTGTGTGTGCGTGATGTGTGTGCGTGATGTGTGCGCGTGATGTGCACAGTGGTGTGTGCGCGTGATGTGCACAGTAATGTGTGTGTGATGTGCACAGTAATGTGTGTGTGATGTGCACAGTCATGTGTGTGTGTGTGATGTGACGTGTGTGTGTGATGTGCACTGTGATGTGTCTGTGATGTGCACATTGATGTGCGTGTGTGTGTGTGTGTTTGATGTGCACAGTTAAGCGTGCGGTGTGCACAGTGGTGTGTGTGTGGTGTGCACAGTGATGTGTGTGTGATGTGCACAGTGATGTGCACAGTGATGTATGTGTGATGTGCACAGTGATGTGTGTGTGTAATGGAGGTGTAACTGGTGCCTTTGCACTGAAACGTTCCCCTGAGCTCCGGCCCAATTCCAGAGTGTGCTGACTTCTCATTGATCTGGTGATGAGTACCGGTCCATTTACCTGACCTCTAACCCCTGGTGTATTCAGGTCACTTAGTTTGACAGTGTGTACAGGGGTGAAAGACACATAGCTAACCAGCAATGGCATTAACCAGCCTTGCAGAATATGCCCATTTGCAGTATCTCACAAAAGTAAGTACACCCCACATGTTTGTGATTATTTGATTGTATCTCTTCACGTGACAACACTGAGATTAGTGTTAAATTAAATGACACTTTGCTACAATGTAACGTAGCGAGCGTGCAGCTTGTATAACAGTGTACATTTGCTGTCCCCTTAAAACAACGCAACACACAGTCATTAATGTCTAAACCGCTGGCAAGTGAGTACACCCCCTAAGTGAAAATGTCAAAATTGGTGTGGCCACCATTATTTTATAATCAAATATTTACAAAACGTGAGGGGTGTACTCACTTGGGTGAGATACTGTATGTCTTTCAAAAAGAAGCGTTCACATTGTGGGAATAATATTTCAAATGCAGTGACATTTAAAACTGTTGTAGCAATGTGTGCTGGGTACTAAGTTGACAACAGGCGCTAAAATATTTACTGTCGGGCCACTTCTTCATACAGTCACATCTGATAGTTTATGCACATACTTTAACCCTCTTGTTTGGCTTTAATATCCACACAAGACGCGTAGCAGGTCCCATGTCTGAACGTATCAATTCACTCAATTGACTTGCAAATGTTTCCTTTTCCACCGTCTGTCGAGACAGAATGCAAAACTCCCTCTGGAAAAATTTACTGAGAATGATCCTGACAGTCTGTCTCTCTCTGTCACACACGCACACACGCACGCGCACACACACACACGCGCGCACACACACACACACGCGCGCACACACACACGCACACACACACACACACAAACACACACACACACACACGCAAACACACACACACACCAATCACACATTACACACAGAGGCAACTGACAGCATTTAATAAATGTTATGCACATAAAAACCCCATTAAAAGGACAACTTATTTTGTCACTGTCATATTAACCATTGATAATATCTCTGAAGTACAAATACATTTTATTTCAGTTTGTAATTGCTCCTTGTGAATATCCTTCTTTATTATTCCTTCATTCCCATCCATTAATCTCTCCTTCCCTCACTCTCCATTTCTTCCATCTCTCTCTCCTTCCCTCCCCCTTTTATCTCTTCCACTCCACCTTCTCTATCTATCTCCTCGTCTCCAATATCTCTCCATGCATTTCAGTGAAGGAGACACTGTAGGAAAAACTCTGGTCGGCTTCTATCTTAGTGACACATTCTCATGTTTGCAGAATTTTGCCAACGTCGAATTGCCGGAAAGAGCAGAAACTCAGAAAAGTCTTCATGAATATTTTAACATTTCAGATTGAATCTTTGAAGTCTGCTTAAGTCTGTCTAAAAGCAGGAAAAGTATAGACCCTTTTCTGTGTTTACAATCTGTGCTTCAACAGGGCGATGCGAGCACATCATGTCTGCAGAAACACTGGCAGACTAGCACAGCAACCGCTACTGACAGAACTAGTAACATTAAATCTAACCCCTACTGACAGAACTAGTAACATTAAATCTAACCCCTACTGACAGAACTAGTAACATTAGATCTAACCCCTACTGACAGAACTAGTAACATTAAATCTAACTCCTACTGACAGAACTAGTAACATTAAATCTAACCCCTACTGACAGAACTAGTAACATTAAATCTAACTCCTACTGACAGAACTAGTAACATTAAATCTAACCCCTACTGACAGAACTAGTAACATTAAATCTAACCCCTACTGACAGAACTAGTAACATTAAATCTAACCCCTACTGACAGAACTAGTAACATTAAATCTAACCCCAACTGACAGAACTAGTAACATTAAATCTAACTCCTACTGACAGAACTAGTAACATTAAATCTAACTCCAACTGACAGAACTAGTAACATTAAATCTAACTCCTACTGACAGAACTAGTAACATAAGATCTAACCCCTACTGACAGAACTAGTAACATTAAATCTAACCCCTACTGACAGAACTAGTAACATTAAATCTAACCCCAACTGACAGAACTAGTAACATTACAGTTTTTTCCAATTGCTAACACACTAAAATGACATGCACAGCACAATTATTTAAACTGACACACAGAGAGTAAAACCTCTTCTCAAGTCTCCAAAAGTATAAACACATTTTCTGCTTTACACACAATTTGCAATTCAAAATGGCACTTTTTAAAGTCACTGAACACGGTTCTATGCATAAGACACACCAATCTGACATAAAGTCACATGTTTGCCATTTCAAAACACTGCCATTCAAAACGACACTACATGATCTAATTGGCCAATACATGTGTTACCTGGCCAAACACCTCAATGGTAAATTGTTACCACTTCAATCAGGAAGTAAGCACAATAAAAAGACCACAGGTGACCACCGTTTGCTTTACAACAACAATGGAAGACGATGCATGAAGACGAAGAGGGATGGTAAGAATGAGAGGGGGGGGGGAAGAATGAGAGGTAGAGGAAGAGCTGATAGAGGGAGAGGGGGAGAGAGAGAAGAGAGAGAGAGAATGAGAGGGGGAGGAAGAATGAGAGGGGGAGGAAGAATGAGAGGTAGGGGAAGAGCTGGTAGAGGGAGAGGGGGAGAGAGAGAAGAGAGAGAGAGAATGAGAGGGGAGGAAGAATGAGAGGTAGGGGAAGAGCTGATAGAGGGAGAGGGGGAGAGAGAGAGAGAGGGGGAGGAAGAATGAGAGGTAGAGGAAGAGCTGATAGAGGGAGAGGGGGAGAGAGAGAAGAGAGAGAGAGAGGGGGAGGAAGAATGAGAGGTAAGGGAAGAGCTGATAGAGGGAGAGGGGGAGAGAGAGAGAGAGAGGGGGAGGAAGAATGAGAGGTAGGGGAAGAGCTGGGAGAGGGGGAGAGAGAGAGAATGAGAGGGGGAGGAAAAATGAGAGGTAGAGGAAGAGCTGATAGAGGGAGAGGGGGAGAGAGAGATGAGAGAGAAAGGGGGAGGAAGAATGAGAGGTAGGGGAAGAGCTGGTAGAGGGAGAGGGGGAGAGAGAGATGAGAGAAGAGCTGAGAGGAGGGGGAGGAAGCTGAGCTGGTAGAGGGAGAGATAGGGGAGAGGGGGAGAGAGAGATGAGAGAGAAAGGGGAGGAAGAATGAGAGGTAGGGGAAGAGCTGGTAGAGGGAGAGGGGGAGAGAGAGATGAGAGAGAAAGGGGGAGGAAGAATTAGAGGTAGAGGAAGAGCTGATAGAGGGAGAGGGGGAGAGAGAGAGAGAGAGAGGGGGAGGAAGAATGAGAGGTAGGGGAAGAGCTGGTAGAGGGAGAGGGGGAGAGAGAGAGAATGAGAGGGGGAGGAAAAATGAGAGGTAGAGGAAGAGCTGATAGGGGGAGAGGGGGAGAGAGAGATGAGAGAGAAAGGGGGAGGAAGAATGAGAGGTAGGGGAAGAGCTGGTAGAGGGAGAGGGGGAGAGAGAGATGAGAGAGAAAGGGGGAGGAAGAATTAGAGGTAGAGGAAGAGCTGATAGAGGAAGAGGGGGAGGAAGAATGAGAGGTAATTTATTCATATAGATGTTCCTGGCCAACGTGGTGGGAACATCACATCTCCAATACCCATGGTGTCCTCCACCGTCATGCCAAACTTGGACCATACAACACAGCCCATATTCTCACATTTCTGGACAGACTCCACAACATTCTCATACCACCAGAGCGTATGAATGATGCAGACCATCAAAGAAACCGGTACGTTGTAGTATGGGACAACGTGAGCTTTCCTCGTGCAGCCCTAGTCCAAAACTGGTTTGCTATACCTCCCACCATTTCTTGTGCAATACCTCCCACCATACTCACCATTTCTGAACCCCATAGAAGAGTTCTTTTCGGCATGGCGGTGGAAGGTATACGACCGGCAGCCCTTTGTTCGCATGCCTCTTGTGCAGGCTATGGAAGAGGCATGTGATGACATGGATGTGGGTGCGATTTAGGGATGGATAAGGCACTCATGGCGTTTCTTCCCTCGATGTCTGGCAAGGGAAGATATTGCCTGTGATGTGGATGAGGCATTGTGGCCAGACCCAGCTGTGAGGCAAGATGCTCCCTAATTATTTTTTTGCCTCTTTTTGTTCTATATATTTGTACAGTATATTTTGTCTGCAATTTTTTCAGTTCACTGTTTTTTGTGAGCATATTTTTGTTCACTCCAGTGCAAATATGTCTGCTGTGCATATGTTGCACTGACTTGTTTGGTGAAAAATAAAAATGAATGTTTCAACAGCATGTGTGTATTTGAAGAACTTTCAGTATTATGGCAAAGCATACTAAAGATGAGAGTGTTTTTCATTACGCCCAACAATGTGTAGTTGGTTAGACACAAATCTGGTAATATGAATGAAGTGTGTGTGAGTTGGTGCAAAAGTTTGATATTGATGTTATTTGTAGTTTTGATTGCAGTGCTTCATTTTACAGGATATATGAGGCATTTTGCAGTTTTGGTGCGTGGTTTTGTGATTTGTGTTAAGTATTTTGATAAAACGAGCCTAGTTTCCAAAATTGTGTTTTAGCATTTGGAAACAACTGTAAATCTAACTCCTACTGCCAGAACTAGTAACATTAAATCTAACCCCTACTGACAGAACTAGTTACATTATATCTAACCTCTACTGACAGAACTAGTAACATTAAATATTACTCCTGCTGACAGAACTAGTAACATTAAAGAGGCAAATATCTGAAAATGTAAATCAGATACCATTCTAACAAGGAGGACCTCCCCTTTAAAATAGGATATGACACGTTCTACCATCTGATCACACTCCAGTCAAGAACTTTGTTTTCTCCTTGTTATCCCTTGTTTATTTAGTTCCTCCACCTCACTAAACCTGATTTATTTAGTTCCCCACTTCACTAAACCTGATTTATTTAGTCCCCCCACCTCACTAAAACTGATTTATTTAGTTCCCCCACCTCACTAAACCTGATTTATTTAGTTCCCCCACCTCACTAAACCTGATTTATTTAGTTCCCCCACCTCAGTAAACCTGATTTATTTAGTTCCCCCACCTCACTAAACCTGATTTATTTAGTTCCCCCACCTCACTAAACCTGATTTATTTAGTTCCCCCACCTCACTAAACCTGATTTATTTAGTTCCCCCACCTCACTAAACCTGATTTATTTAGTTCCCCCACCTCACTAAACCTGATTTATTTAGTTCCCCCACCTCACTAAACCTGATTTATTTAGTTCCCCCACCTCACTAAACCTGATTTATTTAGTTCCCCCACCTCACTAAACCTGATTTATTTAGTCCCCCCACCTCACTAAACCTGATTTATTTAGTTCCCCCACCTCACTAAACCTGATTTATTTAGTTCCCCCACCTCACTAAACCTGATTTATTTAGTTCCCCCACCTCACTAAACCTGATTTATTTAGTTCCCCACCTCACTAAACCTGATTTATTTAGTTCCCCCACTTCACTAAACCTGATTTATTTAGCCCCCCCACCTCACTAAAACTGATTTATTTAGTTCCCCCACCTCACTAAACCTGATTTATTTAGTTCCCCCACCTCACTAAACCTGATTTATTTAGTTCCCCCACCTCAGTAAACCTGATTTATTTAGTTCCCCCACCTCACTAAACCTGATTTATTTAGTTCCCCCACCTCACTAAACCTGATTTATTTAGTTCCCCCACCTCACTAAACCTGATTTATTTAGTTCCCCACCTCACTAAACCTGATTTATTTAGTTCCCCACCTCACTAAACCTGATTTATTTAGTTCCCCCACCTCACTAAACCTGATTTATTTAGTTCCCCACCTCACTAAACCTGATTTATTTAGTTCCCCCACCTCACTAAACCTGATTTATTTAGTTCCCCCACCTCACTAAACCTGATTTATTTAGTTCCCCCACCTCACTAAACCTGATTTATTTAGTTCCCCCACCTCACTAAACCTGATTTATTTAGTTCCCCCACCTCACTAAACCTGATTTATTTAGTTCCCCCACCTCACTAAACCTGATTTATTTAGTTCCCCCACCTCACTAAACCTGATTTATTTAGTTCCCCCACTTCACTAAACCTGATTTATTGATGATAACTATAACAGTATTTAATTGATTCTTATTTAATTTTCATTTCATGTGCCGGCCGTTAAAGTGAAAAAATATGCCAAAAGAATAAAGCCAATTAAAATGAAATTCGAAAAGAGATTTCTGCAAACACTTTCAGATGAAAGCCGCTCGATAACATTGTAGTCACAATAGAAATGACATTGACATTATTATGGGATGGCACTAATGTTGGATCCCTAATCTGTTACGGTTGTGGTTGAAGTGTATTCAGGGGCCGCGTACAAACCGTGTTGTGTAGAAACCGATAATGGTAATTATGTGCAATAAGCCTCCGCGCACTATTTTCTCCCTGCTTTTCTCTCCCCTTGAACCAGTTTAGTATTCCAACGGCGAGGCAATTATCCGCCCGGCGCGGGATTATTTGCTGGAAAGTTAGCCCAGCTGCATCTACCCAGGACTGATGACTTCAAATTAACGTGGAATACATTTGCGAGTGGAAAGTTTTGAAGGCATTTTTCTTTCTTTTCATAAACAGCTAAACACAGTGGGGGGGCGCCGTGCCTTGTTTTGACAAGAATGTACATTTCCCTCGGTGGCGTCTCTGAGTCATCAGCTACTAACGTGGTGTACACCTCGATAGACTTCCACCATGACGGATATAAAGTGCCCCCCCCCACACACACACACACACACACACACACATCTTTCACTAGAAAGTTTGTTATCATGCTTTTCTGTGAGAGATTTTGAAAAGAGGCTTTCCTTTTCTCCACAAAATAAAAGGGGACTTGAGAGAAACCGAATAGAAAACCGAGAAGACAGGAATGAGGAGACTAGAGGAAAGAAACTAAAGAAAAACAAGCTAAAGATGGATGGTGCAGCATAGCCAATTACAGCAAAGCAGATAACTAGCACTTAGCAGATATCACGCTGACACACACACACACGTACATGTATGCACACACAAACACGCACACACACCAGTAACACACACACTACTAACACACAAACTCACTGGCATCACACACTTACAAGTATACACACACACACACACACACACACTTATGTGGGGAGCAGGCTATAGTCAGTGTGGTTCTGTGTGAATGTGGGGAGCAGGCTATAGTCAGTTTGGTTCCGGGTTCATGTTCCTGAGGCTTACCGCTGTAGGAAAGAAACAGTTTTTGTGGTGAGTGGTTTTGGTCTTGATAGACCTCAACCTTCTGCCAAGGTGGGGAGAGTTTTGAATAGTTTATTTCCAGGTTGAGAGGGATCAGCCTCAAAGCGTCCTGGAGGTGTGTAGGTGGCGTAGAGATGGTAGATTGCAGACAATGACCCACTCTGTGGATGATGCTCTGCAGCAACTGTATCCCATGACCCAGGGCAACTGTATCCCAGGGCAACTGTATCCCAGGGCAACTGTATCCCAGGGCAACTGTTTCCCAGGACCCTGCGCAACACCAGCCAAGGACTTGGTATTCTCTGTGTGTGTGTCATTGCCTTGTCTGCTCTTGTCTGCTCGCTGAGGGTAAAGGTACCAAGGTCAGTTTTTCAAGACAGGGTAGAGATAGGCAGATAGTACCTGGTAGAAGGAAAGCCACGGAGGGAGTCACACACACACACACACACACACACAAACACACACACACACAGTGAAGATGAATAGAGTGGTCTGGGAATAAGTCTCCGGGTGAGACAGGAGAGGAATGAGGTCGTTACCTCTGCCCCGATCAGTGGCCACGTCAGTGGGTCCACGACTGTCCACACAACCTGAGATGGCGATGGAACAGCGAACCACGAGGCGTTCCATCAACACTCCTGTCTCCCATCTGCCATTCCTCCAGTCGGTCTCTTCCTTCGTTGCTCGAGATGACCTCACCTTTCACACTCCTTTCGACCCCTCCCCCCCACACACACACACACACACACATCAAGACCGCGACTGACGCGAACATAACTGTGGACAATATATGCGCGGGCCAGGCGTAGTCGGCGCCGATAATCACATTTTTATCTGCATTAAAGTGTAAAACTTCCCATCACCACACTAACCTGAAATCAGACACGCAGTTCCCCTTTCTCTTTCTCCACCTCTTCATCATCTTACCCCTCTTCGGAGGCGATTTGCCCCCGCCGAGTCAATGGAGCAGAGAAATTGGCTGTTACCTGGGGTCGATTTTTCATGCGCTTGTAAATTGCTTTGTATTGACAGTCTGTCAGAAAGAGGTCGTCACGGCGACCAGACCTATGCCACGGAGCATGCCGCCTCCCCCTTCCTCCCCAAGGCCTCGGGGGGGTTCCGGAAATGTGGGGTCAAGACTGAGTGTGTGTGTGTGTGTGTGTGTGTGTGTGTGTGTGTGTGTGTGTGTGTGTGTGTGTGTGTGTGTGTGTGTGAAACATAAGCATTGAGTCACTTATGATTTTGCTGTAATTCACTGAAAACACAGGTGGCAAATGTTTTTTGCTCAATAAGGCATATTTTTGGAAATGAGTTTGTGGTCATATTCTGACAGAAACGCACCCTCTGACCACTCGCTACAATGGATGCCATGTCACACGCTACATAGATCAATGCGTCCAGATTAGATTTGACTGAATTACAACTCAGTGTGTGTCATGTTTCATTTAGAAATGTCATAACACACACACACACACGTGGCTAGCCTGTTGTCTAGGCACCACTCAGATCCCGCCCTCCACCACTCAGGTCCCGCCCTCTACCACGTAGATCCCGACCTCCACCATGCAAACCCCGCCCCCACCACTCAGACCCCGCCCTCCACCACTCAGACCACGCCCCCCACCACTCAGCAGGACTGTGGATGCTGCCGCATCGGACCAGAGTAGCAAACAACGTGCCAGACTCAAGACAACAATGCTTGACAAGATTCAAGCCGCATTCAGACTCGTACCGTCCCCCTGTCGGCACCACTGATTTGGTTCCTTTGTGAGCCCCAATGCGTGGATCCGGTGTGCTGTGCTCACGAAACATGCGCGGCCCACTACTGTTCAGCACCTGGCGACCTCCACTGGCTTCCTGTTGAAACTGCCAAACCCAACAAGGGCCATGATGATTGCATCAACGGGAGCTTCCCTCCCTGCCTTCAGACAACACCGAAACCCTGCACGCATTCCCGGGCTCTGTGTTCTGACACTTCTGGGCTCGTGGCCGTCCGTCCCCCTACGGGATCCGTCTACCTAATCAAAACTTTCTCTCTTCTTTCACACCTCCTGCCGGCTCAGTGAACTAACACTTGCTATGTTTATTATTTCTATTGTCCTTTTAATAATGGGTTAATTGAGAAGAATGTCCTACTACTCAATTGTATGCTTGGTACACCTAGATCTTAAAGAGTGTGCTCCTGTCCTATCAGCTGCTGTTATGGATTTGTAGCTGGGCAACCAATGAGACTAGATCACACCTACACCTGTTGGATATTCACCTGAGCTGTCCTGATATATCCTATGACTTTATGTTGCTCTCTCCCTTTTCTTTTATCAATTTCTTTCTTGATTAAGTGTTCAGCGACTTTTTAACTTTCCATCTGGCCTTGTCTTGCTTTCTCATTTTTGTCTTTCGTCTTTAAGCAGATTATCTCTAGTCCCTGTCTTGTGCTACCTCTTGTTCTCTGTTCGATTCACTTCCTCTCTTAGTTATGTTTTGCCGTCTGGCATTTAAGCCAACGCTTCGGCAGTTATGAGAGAAAAGGTCTGCGTGTGCTGTGCTCTGATGGCTTGTTCACTTTCTGAACATCGTGTTTCATCATGCGGATATTTAACAAGACATTAAACTGTACCAGTTCATATACTTAAAGATATGTGCTGGAATTTGATTTTTTTTTTACATTATGTGGCGCCATTTTGAGTTCTGATTTCATGATTACAGCCTTGGGGGCAATAAGGCAGTTGAACTGTGAAACAGTGGGGTAACCATTGTGTCTACCTCTGAACAATTTGGCCTGCTCACACTACACCACCATATTTGACCAGCTCAGGATTTTACTCTACACCACCATATTTGACCTGCTCAGAGTTTCATACTACACCACCATATTTGACCTGCTCAGAGTTTCACACTACACCACAATATATGACCAGCTCAGAGTTTGACACTACACCACCATATTTGACCTGCTCAGGATTTCACTCTACACCACCATATTTGACCTTCTCAGAGTTTCACACTACACCACCATATTTGACCTGCTCAGAGTTTCACACTACACCACAATATATGACCAGCTCAGAGTTTGACACTACAACACCATATTTGACCAGCTCAGAGTTTCACACTACACCACCATATTTGTCCTGCTCAGGATTTCACACTACACCACCATATATGACCAGCTCAGAGTTTGACACTACAACACCATATTTGACATTGACCAGCTCAGAGTTTCACACTACACCACCATATATGACCAGCTCAGAGTTTGACACTACAACACCATATTTGACATTGACCAGCTCAGAGTTTCACACTACACCATCATATATGACCAGCTCAGAGTTTGACACTACACCACCATATTTGACCAGCTCAGAGTTTCACACTACACCACCATATTTGACCAACTCATAACTTCACACTACACCACCATATTTGACCTGCTCAGAGTTTCACACTACACCACAATATATGACCAGCTCAGAGTTTCACACTACACCACCATATTTGACCTACGGACACAATGCAAGTCTTTATTGAATTATAATTACTCATCCATTGGACATTAAACAAAATTCGCTACAACCTTAAATATGATCAGAATGTCCCTTCATTGCTATCCAGTAGTGTGATATCTATATTAGGACTTGCTCATTGTCAACACTCATATCTAACCTCTCCTTGACTCAGTCTCCAACCGCTACGCTGCGACGCTTGAAGCTGAGAGTCTCCTAAAACGCGCTGTGTAACTGACATTTCTCGATGTGCCATTTTAAAGCAATACACACATGATGATTGTTTGGGTGGCTGCATTTACACGCCACATCTAAAGGTCAATAGCTTCGTCGGGGTGGAGTGGGCTAGTAGCTCCATTTGCCCGGGCGCATTGAAACCACTAGTGAACGTGCCCAAGTGCCGTCATTACTCACCGCGCGCAGAGTAAAGTTTCCAGCCGGGCGTTCGGCGGCTGTGCTGTGCCGGAGCGCGAACAATAAATCACCGAGTATCGATTCCGATCATACAGGCCACTCATCACATGCGTATGGCTGCAAAGTAATTCTGTTAATGTGCTTGTTAAGTACAATATCGATTCAGGGCAATAGGCCGAACGTTAATATTGTAAATGCATTGTTCTGTTCACGGTTTAGGAATCAATTCAGAATTATTAACTAAGTTGTTAACGTCCTGCATACTGATTGGCCATATGAAATATCATGGGGATAATAAAATTGCCTTGGTAACGGGTTTACAGTAGCAATAAGGCATCTGCGGGGGTTTGTGGAATATTGAGACAGAGATAGAGAGTGAGAGAGGTAAGAAGTGAGAGAGTGAGACAGGTAAGAATTGAGAGAGTGAGACAGGTAAGGAGACAGTGAGAGTGAGAGAGACTTTGTGATTGATTATAAACCACCACTGTGAGATGAGCATGGCCACATAGAGACAGGTTGTCCTCACTCTGCTCTCCGGGAAAGGTGGAGACAGAACTACATTTCCTTTTAAATTGTAAGAAATACACAGCTTTCTATTCCATAACTATCAACCTATTCAATGATTTGGAAACCACAAAAGAATAAGACAAAATAATTGGCTGAAAAACAAATGTGTATAATATAATGGGTTCCTTTCACAGTTGGAGGGACAGCAAATCAAAACTAAAATATTATAATATGATAGCTTTTGCTCATATTTCCTTGTTATTTATGCCACGCCTTGAGGCTTTTGAGTTATGTTGAAACATTGCACTGTACTTTTTAGTCTTATTTTTAAGAAAGAGTATTTGTTTTTAATATAAAGCGCTTGCGTCTGGAAGGTCCCTGGTTCTAATCCCCTCCATCATGGTGACCTTAGTCGTTCTGTCCTTGAGCAAGACAGTTAACCCTAAAATGCCCCCCGGGCGCGTTGACGTGGAAGTCAAAATCAGGTAACTGATTAGGGCTGCCCCTTGTACCTCAGGTAACTGATTAGGGCTGCCCCCTGTACCTCAGGTAACTGATTAGGGCTGCCCCTTGTACCTTAGGTAACTGATTAGGGCTGCCCCCTGTACCTCAGGTAACTGATTAGGGCCGCCCTCTGTACCTCAGGTAACTGATTAGGGCCGCCCCCTGTACCTCAGGTAACTGATTAGGGCCGCCCCCTGTACCTCAGGTAACTGATTAGGGCCGCCCCCTGTACCTCAGGTAACTGATTAGGGCCGCCCCCTGTACCTCAGGTAACTGATTAGGGCTGCCCCTTGTACCTCAGGTAACTGATTAGGGCTGCCCTCTGTACCTCAGGTAACTGATTAGGGCCGCCCCCTGTACCTCAGGTAACTGATTAGGGCCGCCCCCTGTACCTCAGGTAACTGATTAGGGCTGCCCCTTGTACCTCAGGTAACTGATTAGGGCTGCCCTCTGTACCTCAGGTAACTGATTAGGGCTGCCCCCTGCACCTCAGGTAACTGATTAGGGCTGCCCCCTGCACCTCAGGTAACTGATTAGGGCCGCCCCCTGTACCTCAGGTAACTGATTAGGGCCGCCCCCTGTACCTCAGGTAACTGATTAGGGCTGCCCCTTGTACCTCAGGTAACTGATTAGGGCCGCCCCCTGTACCTCAGGTAACTGATTAGGGCTGCCCCTTGTACCTCAGGTAACTGATTAGGGCTGCCCTCTGTACCTCAGGTAACTGATTAGGGCCGCCCCCTGTACCTCAGGTAACTGATTAGGGCCGCCCCCTGTACCTCAGGTAACTGATTAGGGCTGCCCCCTGCACCTCAGGTAACTGATTAGGGCTGCCCCCTGCACCTCAGGTAACTGATTAGGGCTGCCCCCTGCACCTCAGGTAACTGATTAGGGCTGCCCCCTGTACCTCAGGTAACTGATTAGGGCTGCCCCCTGTACCTCAGGTAACTGATTCGGGCCGCCCCCTGTACCTCAGGTAACTGATTAGGGCTGCCCCCTGCCCCCTACAATTAATATATTGCAGGGGATGGAGATTACGTCTGAATAAGGGTTAATTAATTACAAATCATGTTTTATGAAGAACCCATGCTCCTTCTTTAGCTATTTCAGGTTGTTTAGCGAGTGTTTGAAAATACATTATGAGTTGTATCTGGACAAGGAGAAACACAGCCACTGAGCAACGAGAGAGAGAAAAACTGACCAGACTGATTTAGGAAACAGGAAACAGGAAGCAGAACATTGTCCAGATGTCTTATACTTGGATGGATGGATTAGACCTAAATCACTGAGTTGGGTCGTTGCCATGGTTATTTGCATTCTGTAGATGCCACAGAACTATCAACTGCCAGGCGTTAAACCCGAGCTGATGGCTACGAACAGAGGCTCAGTACCAATTGGACTAAATTAAATGTTTGGGGATTGGAAATACAACAGAATTGCTAAAAGGATCCCTTAAGCAAATTCAAACTGACCGGCGTTTAAGATTATCGGTCTGAAACAACTAAAGGACCAGTTTCTCAGGGGCATATGGTATTGCAACAGTAAATGACTCAGCTCTAGTGCCAGGCTTTTATTAAAGATGAGGGGTCCTTGTTTGGACACAAGGATAACAGCACGTCTCTTTGGGAGGTTTAGGGTTAAGTAATACAACACTGAAACCATCATCTTCCCATTAACTCCTCACACATTTAGATTTTTCAAAACCTGTTAAAACAAGATGAGGTCTGAGGAGGAAGTATACAATCAAAATAAAATCGCTGATGGCAAGGGGGAAAAATACACAAATGAGCCGAAACATCGTGACAACACACAGGCGAAGCGAAAAACATTGATCATCTCCTAACAAGGGCACACATGTCAAGGTCTGGTTAGATTTGATGGTAAGTGAACAATCGGTCGTGGTAGTCAATATATTGGATGCAGGAGAAATGGGCAGTAATAAAGACCTGAGCGTCTTTAATGAGGGAAATATTGTTCTGTCCAGAAAACTGTGTCAGAGCATTAGAGCATTCAGATACCACAGGTCACCTTCAGATACCACAGGTCACCTTCAGATACCACAGGTCACCTTCAGATACCACATGTCACTTTCAGATACCACAAGACCTTTTCAGATACCAAATGACACCTTCAGATACCACAGGTCACCTTCAGATACCACAGGACACCTTCAGATACCACAAGACCTCTTCAGGTACCACATGTCACCTTCAGATACCACAAGACCTCTTCAGATACCACAAGACCTCTTCAGATACCACATGTCACCTTCAGATACCACAAGACCTCTTCAGATACCACAAGACCTCTTCAGATACCACATGTCACCTTTAGATACCACATGTCACCTTCAGATACCACAGGTCACCTAAAGGTACCACAGGATACCTTCAGATACCACATGACACATTCAGATACCACAGGATACCTTCAGATACCACATGACACATTCAGATACCACAGGATACCTTCAGATACCACATGACACATTCAGATACCACAGGATACCTTCAGATACCACATGACACATTCAGGGCTCATAACATTTTTGACTCATCAATGCAGTTTCTGGTTAGCCGCTGAAATCACCGTCTTCCTGAATGCTTAAACAGGAAGAAGCAAAAAAAACAAGAACTCACTGAAGTAAAAAGGCGTTATGGTTCATAATCATATAATACAACGTTGTATACATGTGACCTCATCATTTATAAGAAGCCATATTGTCGATTATGAGGTAGGAGCGATCTCAGTCTGTCTTTGTCCGTGTGTATGTCAGATTATACCCTTGTGCCTCTTATTATGTATTTATTTCCTGCTCATATCTTATGGACGTAGAGAGAGACGTGAGGGAGAGAGAGAGAGAGGTGGTGAGACAACAGGCTTCAGAACAGGTTGGTGATGATCACAGTTTGGGGTGGGGGGCGTTCATGTGTAATTCATTGGCCCGGTCGGCCTCTCTGCCCTGTGGGAATACTGTACGCAGACGCCAGATGGAGTTAAAAGAAGAAAGGATGGAAGACATAGGAGGGGGGAGCGGGTGATGGAGAGGTAAAGGGGGAATAGGGGGAACATGGTTTAATTACCATGTTGTTTTAACCCTGTCGTTAGCCCCGCCCCAGGCTGTGGTTGTGGTCCACCTATAGGCTGGTCAGATGTCACTCAAGACAGCTTCCCTCAGCCTCACACACACAGATCTCAGATCAGTTTCTCTCCCCGTAAAATGTTTTTTTTTCCCCGGGTAATATTATCTTCAAATCCAGATTTCTTTCATAAATATTCTCAATTGTCCTTTTATTTTTTTCCGTCGACAACCGGCAGTATGTTACCTGAAGCTTCTGAACACGAACCAAAGTTGAATATGAAAATATCAAGTGTGCAGCCGCTTTTCAATGGAGATTTATCTGTTTTTCATTTTTAACCGTTATGCCAATATTTGTTTGTTTGTCTGTGATACCTCAGGATGTTTCTCTAGGATCTTTTAAAGCCTTCTTTAATCTTAGTCTGTAATCTTGGCCACGTTCAACGATTAGATAAGAACCCAGCAAGTCCTTTTTAACCCACCAGCAACACACTTCACAACAGTTACCTAACATTTTTTTTGTGGTTTTCTGAGGACAAATGTTGTTGATGTTACTAATTAACTACATTATCTAGTTAAATTACGGCTCAAATAATCTGGTTTGACCAAAAGGAAATTTTAGCTTCGCCAAAGAACGTGTTCAACAGTGAAATTAGAAAAATATCATAATAATGATATAGAATAGTAAAATATAACCGTTCACTGAAGCAACACACTAGTTTGACTAGTCATCCTCTTTTCATTTTGTATTGTTCTCACCTGGTCCTCGTTTAGTCGATTAGTACTTGTATTTAGTTCTCTGTCTCTGGGTTTCGGTGCAGGTCATCGTTTGATGTTACGTCCGTGTGGGTGAGTGTTATTTTCAATTCAGCGAACGTTTTTTTTCTCGTTGTGCTCGTTTATTTTTATTAAACAACCTCAACGAGATTCAGCTCTGCATTTGGTTCCTTTCATCCTGCACTGCACCTCGGTTCGTGACAGCTGCTACCGTGTCGAACAGGCACGAAGGAGAGGCGGACAAAAGTTGAGACACCATTTTAGATGTTCGTCCTACGTACAGGGCCTCTATCCGATACACGGTCCCGGAACACAATTCAATACGAACCAACAGCAGAAAGGAAATGAAAAACCCAGGTGGGGGATCTCGTCCAATTCCATTCCCACCTAATCCTCATTTTATTATTAAACCCCGTGTTCCTGAGGGCCACCACTCCCCAAGACAGCAGCGCCCTAAGTGGGAGGCCGTCTAGAACGGAGAACGAAACAGAGTGAAATATGACGCAAGCAGATTCCAAGGGACCAGCCACTGCGAGGTAGCACCAGTCCTACAGACCAAGCAGTATCGCAAACAAGTCATACCGTGTCTATAGACGAAACAGGAAACAATGAGAGGAGACCGTCTCCTCTGTGCTCGTTTTAAAAGACTGTGCTTGAATTGGAAATCGGTCACTGGGTCATGAATATAGAGCTTGTCTACCGTGGGATAGGGTTACTACGAGGTCACTGCTGGAGGTTGGCGCTCGCATGTAGAGACGAATACGGAAGAGGAGATTTGAGCGGGGAAGATACTGTACGCTTTAAGTTAGCCACAACCGCCCACATACCCAAATCAGCATGAAAAGGTGTTACGAAGTTATTTCTTAGGCCCAGGTCGAGGAAACAGGGCAAATTGACACAACAGGAACCTCAGTGCTTTTCTTTCCTCCTACACACACACACACACACACACACACACACTCTGCCTCCACCATGTTTCCATGCAAATCCTTAGAAGTGCAGTACTGCGTGGTAAGCTGTCTATCACTGTGGCGACAGGACCGGGGAGAAATACATTTTTCATAGACAGCCAGCGCTGGAACACCAGAGTGCTGTGCAGTATTCAACACATCAGCATCGAGGAGAGATGTGAGTCGGAAAAAACAAAAGCCGAAAGCTTGAATACTTTAAAGCAGAGCTCAAAATGGAGAGTGCTGTGGGGATATTCTTTCAAAAGCATTACGACGTGACACTGTCCTTTTAGTCGCGTGTTCGCGGATGATTGAAGAAAGTTCCGGCAAAAAGTTGACCCGTTTTGCCCTCTATTAAAAGTGTTCGATATCACGGCGTGTGAGCCACCGATGCAATCATTTTCTAAATATCAAATAAATTATGGAGAACAGTAAAATACTTTTTATGTGATAGATTGCAAATTAAACGGTCAAAGTGTAATCTAAATGTTGCTCACCAAAGAACAATTTGTTGGCTAAGGCTTGTGGCAGTGTTGGCTGGTCTGAGAGAATAAAAACTGACAATTTGCTGTCAATCGGAGAATTGTGGTGAACTCACCTAAGAGTCAACTACCTAATTTACAACTATTGGTAACACATCAACCTTGTCTCTTTCAGTGAATGCAACGCAGTTACAAGACGGTTACCTTAAACCAGTGCTTTTGGTTAGTGACTAGATGAGACCATTGTGAAGGTTTTGCAACACAAGTTTATTTTGCCTTATCAAATGCCGGGAGTCACTTTAGCATAGGATTGCCCCATATTCGCCACCACCCCCCCCCGCCCGCCGTTGTACTGGCAAAATGAAGAGCGGTGTGACTGGAGGTTTCTAACATATGTATCTTTAAAATACAAATCTTTTATATCCAAAGTCCAAAATGTTACAGCAACTGCGGAGAGAGCCCCGTTGACGCTAAAACGTTCGCCTCCTGACACGTTTTATCGAGCATAACGTGTAGCGCTGGCTAACGCTAGCTGAACACGGAGGGTTTTCAGTCAGGCTTAGCCAAGCGGTAAAGACGGAAATGTGTGACAATTTCCACATGATTGAACCTCGCGCTCACCGTTACACACAAACACGCACGTGCTGTTATGGACATAAACATGCGCGCGCACACACACACTCACTTATGCCTGGTCCCAGTGCAGCTGTTAACACCTGCTTATATACACATTAGCTGTGCATGGCTACTCGTTCAATCAGTGAAATCCATCATGTTCTGAACCATCCTCATGTCTCAGTAGTACATGTCACTGCAGATGTTGGGCGAGCTGTCAGGGCCTAACAGAGGAGTCTGCACTACACACACCATGTGTGACCATATAGTTCCTCTGACATTATCATTATAACACCACTCATTTGCCGTTCATGACATCAGTATAATCTCCATTATAAATTACATTGGAATTCCATGTGTTGAAACAGTTCAATTTGTCGCAGTAACCTTTTATGTCACGATGTGAATTGTGTTTTACGTTTCCAGTGTAACGTGTTATAAGAGACCGAATAGCTTCCCAAAAACAGTTGGATGGTGTATTATCATGTAGGTGACAATTCAGCACTCATGCTCTCTGATTTTGTAGTGATGTAATCCAGAGACCGTGACATCACTGTGAAGGTGTGGCTAATGGGGTTGATGATCAGGCAAATAGGGGCTGTGATTGATGAAGAGATGGAGACTTTGACTACGATGAAGAGTGAGACAGAGGTGCAATTACCCTGAGACAGGAACGCCACCTGACGGAGAGATCAAATGGCAGCCGGCAACCAGCGTTCACATCAAATCAAACGGCACGTGCAACTTTAAATGCTCTCTGTGGTCTCGCTTTTATTCTCATGTTCCCGCTCACTAGTCACTACACACACGTGTAGGAAAAAGGCTCACACGAAAACACACACACCGTTTCCTTCACCACTCATGCTGAGCAGTGTCTGAGGACGTGTGTTTATGTCACTAGGAGGACATTTTCAGAATGTTCAGAATAACTTGTGGATTCACAACATCGCCAAAAGCGAAACGACAACATGAGCTAAAGCTAACATGAAGATATGGGCACTCTGTAATTGTTTACATAAGATTTGCATGTGTGTATGTGACGTGTGTGTGTGTGTGTGTGTATGTGACGTGTGTGTGTATGTGATGTGTGTGTGTGTGTGTGACATGTGTGTGTATGTGACGTGTGTATGTGACATGTGTGTATCAGAGTGATTACACTGACAGCTTAAGGTCATGAAGAACCAGTGAATATCTGAAAATGGGATCACATGGATCCGACACAAGAAATGGGAAAGGAAGAACGTGATGGACGGCCAAGATCACAAGTGAGCATGTGTTTGGTCGTGTTCGATCAACACAATAGTTATAAAGATCAACACAATAGTTGTACAGATCAACACAATAGTTATAAAGATCAACACAATCATTTCAAAGATCAAAACTATAATTGTAAAAATCTAAACTACATAAAAAAATGTTGTAAAGGTTAAAACAGGCACAAATTCATATCCATAAGGAATCCTTGACCTTACAGGGAAATCAAACACAATGTGGAACTCAGGACTGATAGTTACTGATAATGGACCTCTGTATGCCTATGTAGATATGTGTACACTGTATTTATCATTCATCTGATGCTATTTAAATGGACAGAAAATGTACAAGGACATTTCTAAGTGACCATGAATTTTACAAACGTAGTATTCATATATTGTTCACCGTAAAAGTTCCATTTGTTTTGTATTTTAAGTGTTTAACTGTTTACAAGGGTTTGACTGAAGTTGTTAAACTGTTTGTAATTTCATTTCCAAGTGTTCATATACGTGGTGTGAGATTATACACATTAATGTACATCAGGCCGTGCTACACTAACAACACTTTACTCAGGCAGGCCCTTATTACATCACAGTGGAGCCATAGAACTCCTGACTCTATATAACTTAGAACTCAAGCGTGTTCGGTTCAGTATCGACAGCAACAGAAAGAGAGCAACACGAAGTGAATGACAAGAAATATTTATCGCATGAGGAAAGTCTTAACCAGTCTGGAAGATGAGTACCTGTAATGATGACGTGGTCGTCAAAGCAAACAAGTCTGTGGTGAGTCTGTCATGCTCTTACTGTATTTAGTTGTCCAGGGCCTTTAGCTGTCCTTTCAGACACTCTGAAGGTGATTCCTCCAGAGATGTAGTTCCCTGTGTCTCTAGTCCTGGGATATGCCCGCATCCTTAACTTAATCCAGTTCACCCATCAGTGAAAAGTTGCTGATGGATGAATTGATCGAGGCTTTTAATGGCCTAAGAATTAACCTGAATTGACCTTTAGCTAACCTACTTAGTTGTCAGTTAATCGACTGGTTGCTAACTGACTAGTTACTTGTATACAAACACATTTCTGAGCATACTAGGCAAGTAAACAGATAGCTAAATACAAACATCTAAAATATATATTTTTTCAAATTGTAGGCCCAACTCGACCCCCTCCCTCCAGTGAGCTCCACCACTCAGCCAACTTGGAGGAAGAGGAAGGTGACGATGCCAGACGGGGACAATGCCCATAAGAAAGGCAGACCGGGTAACATTTTTTACTTATATGTATTTTAACCTCCCATCCATCCACTTAAGATGACTTTGCCTTTATTCTAAGGGTAGATCTGTTGTTTTAGGGCTTTTCATATGAACACATATCTTTCATGGACAACATTCTTTTCAGGAATTGCTATTATGTTAAGCCTTTTTAATCTGCACTGTTTCACTTAGGTATGAGCATCACCATCTCTAAGTGCCAGCTCCAGGACAAGTCACCTGAGATCCTGAAGGAGAAGGCGGCCCGGAAGACATTTAGATCAGCCATCATTTACAACTTAAAGATGGTCAAATTGATCAAGGCTTTCAATGGCCTAAAAATTGATCTGGACTCCAAATACTGTGTATGAATTACATTACTTTATATGTGAATTAATGAAAACAAATATATAATCTATCTTGCACTGTAATGACAAGAGCTTATGGAGTTTTACTGCCAAATCTGTCAACCATGGATGTTCAATCATCTATTACTGTGTTTGGAAATTAGCCCATATCCCACCCAAACATGTCTCAACAGGAAAAACACGTTGGTTGTGTTTAGCGATGATGTCTGATCTTACACCAGTTGGTCTTTTAAAATAGTTTAATTGGATCTGTTTAATAGACATTCTGATTTATCAAAAACAATTAGCGAGAAAGAGAATTGACTTAATTTTTATTTGAGCTAACCTACTTAGTTGTCAGTTAATCCACTGGTTGCTAACTGACTAGTTACTTGTATACAAACACATTTCTGAGCATACTAGGAAAGTAAACAGATAGCTAAATGCAAAACGTCTAAGGGGAGTAAAAATATTTATTTTTTTCAAATTGTAGGCCCAACTCGACCCCCTCCCTCCAGTGAGCTCCACCACTCAGCCAACTAGGAGGAAGAGGAAGTTGACGATGCCAGACGGGGACAATGCCCATAAGAAAGGCAAACCGGGTAACATTTTTAACTTAACTGTATTTAAACCGCCCATCCAATTCAACTCCTGCTATAATTATTTACTGTAATCTCTTTCTCTCTGCCTTTATTCTAAGGGTAGATCTGTTGTTTTAGGACTTTTCATATGAACAAATATCTTTTATAGACTACATTCTTGTCAGGAATTGCTATTATGTTAAGCCTTTTTAATCTGCACAGTTTCCAATAAGATTCCAATCTAAAAGATGCTAGCTGTTGGCTAGCAGAGATTCCAGCTAACCCCTGTTGCATAAACTCCTGCTTTGCTCCTCAGGTACCACTGTTGACTCACACAGGGAGGCCCGTCCTTTGAATCAAACTTCCCTGTTCAAGCCAACAGTGATGTCTGCTGTCCCACAGAGGTAACAGGCAAACTGCTACTGTTACAACCAACTCTCTAGAATACTGCAATCCCATTAAGCTTGTTGTGAAGTTAAACCTCCATGGATAAATTAGAAAAATAACTGTCTACTGTCTCTGTCTTCCTCCAGCCCTGTGAAGACATCCAGATCAGCCATCAGTGACAACTTAAAGATGGACCAATTGATCAAGGCTTTCAATGGCCTAAAAATTGATCTGGACTCCAAATACTGTGTATGAATTACATTACTTTATATGTTAATTAATGAAAACACATATATAATCTATCTTGCACTGTAATGACAAGAGCTAACCTACTTAGTTGTCAGGTAATGGACTGGTTGCTAACTGACTAGTTAATTGTATACAAACACATTTCTGAGCATACTAGGAAAGTAAACAGATAGCTAAATGCGAAACGTCTAAGGGAAGTCAAAATAATGTTTTTTTTCAAATTGTAGGCCCAACTCGACCCTCTCCCAATAGTGAGCTCCACCACTCAGCCAACTAGCAGGAAGAGGAAGTTGACGATGCCAGACGGGGACATTGCCCATAAGAGAAGCAAACCGGGTAAAATGTTTTATTTATATGTATTTTAACCTCCCATCCATCAACTTAAGATGACTTTGCCTTTATTCTATGGGTCGATCTGTTGTTTTAGGGCTTTTCATATAAACAAATATCTTTCATGGACAACATTCTTTTTAGGAATTGCTATTATGTTAAGCCTTTTTAATCTGCACTGTTTCACTTAGGTATGAGCATCAGTACCTCTGAGTGCCAGTTCCAGGCCCAGTAACTCTGTCTGCTGTCCCACAGAGGTAACAGGCAAACTGATACTGTTACAGCCAACTCTAGAATACTGCAATCACATTAATTATAACCAAGTTAAGCCTCCATGAATGAATGTAAAATATAACTGTCTTCTGTCTCTTTCCTCTCCTAGTTGTGTGACAACACCCTGCACAGCAACAGCAGACCTCTTTACTTTGGGACTGGAGTTCATTGGATATTGAAGCCAAAGAGTCCTCCGAACAGTACATGCAGCACACCAAGAACAGGCCTGGTCACACGTCGAGCCTGGTTCCTCTCATGGGTTCTTCCTATATTGGACCTTCATAACTCATATTCATACAATAACAATCACAAGTTCCTGGTCACAGGCCTGGTCACCGTCAGAGCCTGGTTCCTCTCAAGGGTTCTTCCTATATTGGACCTTCATAACTCATATTCATACAATCACAATCACAAGTTCACCCAACACACCAAGAACAGGCCTGGTCACACGTCAGAGCCTGGTTCCTCTCAAGGGTTCTTCCTATATTGGACCTTCATAACTCATATTCATACAATCACAATCACAAGTTCACCCAACACACCAAGAACAGGCCTGGTCACACGTCAGAGCCTGGTTCCATACAATCACAATCACAAGTTCAAGAACAGGTTCTTCCTATATTGGACCTTCATAACTCATATTCATACAATCACAATCATAATTTCACCCAGCACACCAGAACAGGCCTGGTCATCCGTCAGAGCCTGGTTCCTCTCAAGGGTTCTTCCTATATTGGACCTTCATAACTCATATTCATACAATCACAATCACAAGTTCACCCAACACACCAAGAACAGGCCTGGTCACACGTCAGAGCCTGGTTCCTCTCAAGGGTTCTTCCTATATTGGACCTTCATAACTCATATTCATACAATCACAATCACAATCACAGGCCTGGTCAAGGGTTCTTCCTATTGGACCTTCATAACTCATATTCATACAATCACAATCATAATTTCACCCAGCACACCCAGAACAGGCCTGGTCACCCGTCAGAGCCTGGTTCCTCTCAAGGGTTCTTCCTATATTGGACCTTCATAACTCATATTCATACAATCACAATCATAATTTCACCCAGCACACCAGAACAGTCAACAGGCCTGGTCACCCAGCACACCCAGAACAGGCCTGGTCACCCATCAGAGCCTGGTTCCTCTCAAGGGTTCTTCCTATATTGGACCTTCATAACTCATATTCATACTATCACAATCATAATTTCACCCAGCACACCCAGAACAGGCCTGGTCACCCATCAGAGCCTGGTTCCTCTCAAGGGTTCTTCCTATATTGGACCTTCATAACTCATATTCATACTATCACAATCATAATTTCACCCAGCACACCCAGAACAGGCCTGGTCACCCATCAGAGCCTGGTTCCTCTCAAGGGTTCTTCCTATATTGGACCTTCAGGGAGTTTTTCCTACCAGCAGTGTATCAACTTGTTCATCTTGTTCAACTTGTCCATGTGTGCTCTGTCGGATTCAGGTTGGGTGTTTGTAAAAGCTCACCTGTTACTATGTCCATCATTTATTATTTTTTTGGAAAACATGTTGGTGAAATTAACAATAAAGGAATGTTTGAAATTCCAACTACTTTGGCTTTTTTGTATTTTCTTATACATTCAGATTTTGAAAAGCATTTTAAACTGTCATAATTAATATAGATGTTGAAGGTCCTTTCCGTTATGTGAGGGTCATACTAATATGTTCTTCTATGCTTAAACTACTCCTCACATGTGGAGTCTTACTTAAGTCCTGTTATTGCGAGTCTAAATATTCCTAACTATAAGTCTGAACAGCTGGACTGTTGGTATACAGCCAATCAGCATGGGTGCCCTCCTGTGAGTGTTGGTATACAGTGATGGTATGGTATACAGCCAATCAGCATGGGTGCCCTCCTGTGAGTGTTGGTATACAGCCAATCAGCATGGGTGCCCTCCTGTGAGTGTTGGTATACAGCCAATCAGCATGGGTGCCCTCCTGTGAGTGTTGGTATACAGCCAATCAGCATGGGTGCCCTCCTGTGAGTGTTGGTATACAGCCAATCAGCATGGGTGCCCTCCTGTGAGTGTTGGTATACAGCCAATCAGCATGGGTGCCCTCCTGTACAGCCAATCAGCATGGGTGCCCTCCTGTGAGTGTTGGTATACAGCCAATCAGCATGGGTGCCCTCCTGTGAGTGTTGGTATACAGCCAATCAGCATGGGTGCCCTCCCTGTACAGATGGGTGCAGCCAATCAGCATGTGTTGGTATACAGCCAATCAGCATGAGTGTGGTATACAGCCAATCAGCATGGGTGCCCTCCTGTGAGTGTTGGTATACAGCCAATCAGCATGGGTGCCCTCCTGTGAGTGTTGGTATACAGCCAATCAGCATGGGTGCCCTCCTGTGAGTGTTGGTATACAGCCAATCAGCATGGGTGCCCTCCTGTGAGTGTTGGTATACAGCCAATCAGCATGGGTGCCCTCCTGTGAGTGTTGGTATACAGCCAATCAGCATGGGTGCCCTCCTGTGAGTGTTGGTATACAGCCAATCAGCATGGGTGCCCTCCTGTGAGTGTTGGTATACAGCCAATCAGCATGGGTGCCCTCCTGTGAGTGTTGGTATACAGCCAATCAGCATGGGTGCCCTCCTGTGAGTGTTGGTATACAGCCAATCAGCATGGGTGCCCTCCTGTGAGTGTTGGTATACAGCCAATCAGCATGGGTGCCCTCCTGTGAGTGTTGGTATACAGCCAATCAGCATGGGTGCCCTCCTGTGAGTGTTGGTATACAGCCAATCAGCATGGGTGCCCTCCTGCGAGTGTTGATCCTATTTGCAGTAAACAATCTTTAAACACTGTTTATCATGATAGTCAAAACCCCTTAAGCCACAAAATATAGAAATACATTAAAATTTTAAAACAAAAACAATAATAATGATAAAAACAACAGTATGTCAATATCTGTGTGTTTTAAATATGGAATGCACCCAGTAATATGTGTAAATCTAATAACAATATAGTAAATCACATTGTCAACCTTATCTGGACTAATTGATGTTTGGCCTAGATTTCCTGGTATATTGGTTATTGTTATACGAACAGTATCACTCTGTATGTATGTGTCTAATTGTGTCTAAATGTATTATATGTGTCTGCTAAAATATTCAATAGAGTTAAAATAAATGAATATTGTCAACCTTTCCTCTTCCTGTCTGATCGCCTCGTCACAGCTCTGGGGTGATAGAGAAAGCGCCCCAAGGAGGCGGGTCTATGTAGCAGTTAAGCCAATTGCTAATTTAAGATATGAATGATTGACATAACTTTTAGCCAATCAGCGTTCTTAAATCGAATCCAAGAAGGGCGCAATCTCGTCCCTGATAAAAAAGGACCAGGCTCTAGGGGCGCAATTTATACTAGACAACAAGACCCAACCCTAACTCGGTGGAATCTCTC
>CM055743.1:6975572-7133072 GCA_029465975.1 Dallia pectoralis
AGTGATGGTATACAGCCAATCAGCATGGGTGCCCTCCTGTGAGTGTTGGTATACAGCCAATCAGCATGGGTGCCCTCCTGTGAGTGTTGGTATACAGCCAAAAAGCATGGGTGCCCTCCTGTGAGTGTTGGTATACAGCCAATCAGCATGGGTGCCCTCCTGTGAGTGTTGGTATACAGCCAATCAGCATGGGTGCCCTCCTGTGAGTGTTGGTATACAGCCAATCAGCATGGGTGCCCTCCTGTGAGTGTTGGTATACAGCCAATCAGCATGGGTGCCCTCCTGTGAGTGTTGGTATCCAGCCAATCAGCATGGGTGCCCTCCTGTGAGTGTTGGTATACAGCCAAAAAGCATGGGTGCCCTCCTGTGAGTGTTGGTATACAGCCAATCTGCATGGGTGCCCTCCTGTGAGTGTTGGTATCCAGCCAAACAGCATGGGTGCCCTCCTGTGAGTGATGGTATACAGCCAAAAAGCATGGGTGCCCTCCTGTGAGTGTTGGTATCTAACCAATCACCATGGGTGCCCTCCTGTGAGTGTTGGTATACAGCCAAAAAGCATGGGTGCCCTCCTGTGAGTGTTGGTATACAGCCAATCAGCATGGGTGCCCTCCTGCGAGTGTTGATCCTATTTGCAGTAAACAATCTTTAAACACTGTTTATCATGATAGTCAAAACCCCTTAAGCCACAAAATATAGAAATACATTAACATTTTAAAACAAAAACAATAATAACTAGATAGCGTACAATTTCTGCTGAAATTGTGATGATGTGTGCTTGCGGCCACCCGTAGTCGACTGTGTACTGATATCAACTGCCAAACTGAGGTGACACTGCTGCTGCTGCACCATAGTATGCAATGTGTTAAACCTATCAGTCATTACTCATGAATACACACTACTGCTGCTGCACCATAGTATGCAATGTGTTAAACCTATCAGTCATTACTCATGAATACACACTGCTGCTGCATGCACCATAGTATACAATGTGTTAAACCTATCAGTCATTACTCATGAATACACACTACTGCTGCAAGCACCATAGTATACAATGTGTTAAACCTATCAGTCATTACTCATGAATACACACTACTGCTGCATGCACCATAGTAGCATATGAAACAGCATGAACAGTTATAAACTGCCTATTAAACAGCATGCAACCTGCCTAATATACAGCATGTAACCTGCCTATTAAACAGCATGACAACCTGCCAATAAACAGCATGTAACCTGACAATAGTACAGCATGTAACCTGCCTATAGTACCGCATGTAACCTGCCTATAGTACAGCATGTAATCTGCCTATAGTACAGCATGTAACCTGCCTATTAACAAACATAGCAACCTGCCTATAGTACAGCATGTAACCTGCCTATAGTACAGCATGTAACTGGCCTATAGTACAGCATGTAACCTGCCTATAGTACAGCGTGAAACCTGCCTATAGTACAGCATGTAACCTGCCTATAGTACAGCATGCAACCTGCCTACAGTACCTCATGTAACCAGCCTATTAACAAACATAGCAACCTGCCTATAGTACAGCATGTAACCTGCCTATAGTAAAGCATGTAACTTGCCTATAGTACAGCATGTAACCTGCCTATAGTACAGCATGCAACTTGCCTATAGATCAGCATGTAACTTGCCTATAGTACAGCATGTAACTTGCCTATAGTACTGCATGTAACTTGCCTATAGTACAGCATGTAACTTGCCTATAGTACAGCATGTAACTTGCCAATAGCACAGCATGTAACTTGCCTATAGTACAGCATGTAACTTGCCTATAGTACAGCATGTAACCTGCCTATAGTACAGCATGTAACCTGCCTAGAGTACAGCATGTAACCAGCCTATCAACAAACATAGCAACCTGCCTATAGTACAGCATGTAACTTGCCTATAGTACAGCATGAAACCTGCGTATAGTACAGCATGTAACCTGCCTATAGTACAGCATGTAACCTGTCTATAGTACAGCATGTAACTTGCCTATAGTACAGCATGTAACTTGCCTATAGTACAGCATGTAACCTGCATATAGTACAGCATGTAACCTGCCTATAGTACAGCATGTAACCTGACTAAAGTACAGCATGTAACATGCCTATAGTACAGCATGTAACCAGCCTATTAACAAACATAGCAACCTGCCTATAGTACAGCATGTAACCTGCCTATAGTACAGCATGTAACCAGCCTATTAACAAAAATACCAACCTGCCTGTAATACAGCATGTAACTTGCCTATAGTACAGCATGTAACCTGCTTATTCATTATAATGCAAACCTGCCTATTCCACAGCATTTAACCTGCCTATAGTACAGCATGTAACCAGCCTGTTAACAAACATAGCAACCTGCCTATAGTACAGCATGTAACCTGCCTATAGTACAGCATGTAACTGGCCTATAGTACAGCATGTAACCTGCCTGTAGTACAGCGTGAAACCTGCCTATAGTACAGCATGTAACCTGCCTATAGTACAGCATGCCACCTGCCTATAGTACAGCATGTAACCAGCCTATTAACAAACATAGCAACCTGCCTATAGTACAGCATGTAGCCTGCCTATAGTAAAGCATGTAACTTGCCTATAGTACAGCATGTAACCTGCCTATAGTACAGCATGCAACTTGCCTATAGTTCAGCATGTAACTTGCCTATAGTACAGCATGTAACTTGCCTATAGTACAGCATGTGACTTGCCTATAGTTCAGCGTGTAACTTGCCTATAGTACAGCATGTAACTTGCCTATAGCACAGCATGTAACTTGCCTATAGTACAGCATGTAACTTGCCTATAGTACAGCATGTAACCTGCCTATAGTACAGCATGTAACCTGCCTATAGTACAGCATGTAACCAGCCTATTAACAAACATAGCAACCTGCCTATAGTACAGCATGTAACTTGCCTATAGTACAGCATGTAACCTGCCTATAGTACAGCATGTAACCTGCCTATAGTACAGCATGTAACCTGTCTATAGTACAGCATGTAACTTGCCTATAGTACAGCATGTAACTTGCCTATAGTACAGCATGTAACCTGCCTATAGTACAGCATGTAACCTGCCTATAGTACAGCATGTAACCTGACTAAAGTACAGCATGTAACCTGCCTATAGTACAGCATGTAACCAGCCTATTAACGAACATAGCAACCTGCCTATAGTACAGCATGTAACCTGCCTATAGTACAGCATGTAACCTGCCTATAGTACAGCATGTAACCTGCCTATAGTACAGCATGTAACCTGCCTAAAGTACAGCATGTAACCTGCCTATAGTACAGCATTTAACCAGCCTATTAACAAACATAGCAACCTGCCTATAGTACAGCATGTAACCTGCCTATAGTACAGCATGTAACCTGCCTATATTACAGCATGTAACTTGCCTATAGTACAGCATGTAACCTGCCTATAGTACAGCATGTAACCTGCCTATAGTACAGCATGTAACCAGCCTAGTAACAAACATAGCAACCTGCCTATTAAGCAGCATTGTAAACAGCCTTTTAACCAACCTAGTAACCTATTAAACACCATTGCAACCTGCCTAGTTGTTTTAGTGAGCCTACACGAACAGTACTGGCTAGCTAGTTAGTTTACAAACTAACAAAAGTCGTTTGAATACAATCTACCCAGTGATGGAGCATACACATACAAGAGTAACTAGCTAGCTAACGCTAGCTAGCATGCTAACGTTGTTGTTTGATGTATGCATACACTTACAGTAGTAGCTAACGCTAGCTAGCGCGCTAACGCTAGCTAACATGCTAACGTGTAAACAGAGACCCAGAGAAAAAACTTACCAATTCATTCATTGCTGCAGGCTGTCTGAATGTATGCATACACTTACAGTAGTAGCTAACGCTAGCTAGCGCGCTAACGCTAGCTAACATGCTAACGTTAGCTAGCGCGCTAACGCTAGCTAACATGCTAACATGTAAACAGAGACCCAGAGAAAAAACTTACCCATTCATTCATTCATTGCTGCAGGCAGAGTCTTTGTCTGTAACCAGGCAACTATGCCTTTGTCAGGAGGAACACCTGTCCTCATCGATATCAGAGAGCGCGGCCTCATCCCCCCCGCCCCTTCCAGAATGTTCTTTCATTAATGCAGCTTGTCTGTCTGTGATTCAGGCATGGTTGTATACTTTTAGCTCTACTAACCAGAGTTTTTTTCTCACACAGTTTAAACAATTACATCATGAGAATCCTAAGAACCAGGCGGACATTTTGGTTAACATGTGCCAAGCAATTGAATGAACTAATAACATAAATGAATACATTTTAGAAGAACATATTTGTACCAGAGACGCTATACTGATATTTCCACATGATTGAACCTCGCGCCCACCGTTACACACAAACACGCACGTGCTGTTATGGACATAAACATGCGCGCGCACACACACACTCACTTATGCCTGGTCCCAGTGCAGCTGTTAACACCTGCTTATATACACATTAGCTGTGCATGGCTACTCGTTCAATCAGTGAAATCCATCATGTTCTGAACCATCCTCATGTCTCAGTAGTACATGTCACTGCAGATGTTGGGCGAGCTGTCAGGGCCTAACAGAGGAGTCTGCACTACACACACCATGTGTGACCATATAGTTCCTCTGACATTATCATTATAGCACCACTCATTTGCCGTTCATGACATCAGTATAATCTCCATTATAAGTTACATTGGAATTCCATGTGTTGAAACAGTTCAATTTGTCGCAGTAACCTTTTATGTCACCATGTGAATTGTGTTTTACGTTTCCAGTGTAACGTGTTATAAGAGACCGAATAGCTTCCCAAAAACAGTTGGATGGTGTATTATCATGTAGGTGACAATTCAGCACTCATGCTCTCTGATTTTGTAGTGATGTAATCCAGAGACCTTGACATCATTGTGAAGGTGTGGCTAATGGGGTTGATGATCAGGCAAATAATGTCTGTGATTGATGAAGAGATGGAGACTTTGACTACGATGAAGAGTGAGAAAGAGGTGCAATTACCCTGAGACAGGAACGCCACCTGACGGAGAGATCAAATGGCAGCCGGCAACCAGCGTTCACATCAAATCAAACGGCACGTGCAACTTTAAATGGTCTCTGTGGTCTCGCTTTTATTCTCACGTTCCCGCTCACTAGTCACTACACACACGTGTAGGAAAAAGGCTCACACGAAAACACACACACACACCGTTTCCTTCACCACTCATGCTGAGCAGTGTCTGAGGATGTGTGTTTATGTCACTAGGAGGACATTTTCAGAATGTTCAGAATAACTTGTGGATTCAAAACATCGCCAAAAGCGAAAAAGGCCAACATGAGCTAAAGCTAACATGGAGATATGGGCACTCTGTAATTGTTTACATAAGATTTGCATGTGTGTGTACGTGGCGTGTGTGTGTGTATGTGACGTGTGTGTGTGTGTATGTGACGTGTGTGTGTATGTGACATGTGTGTGTATGTGTATGTGACGTGTGTGTATCAGGGTGATTACACTGACAGCTTAAGGTCATGAAGAACCAGTGAATATCTGAAAATGGGATCACATGGATCCGACACAAGAAATGGGAAAGGAAGAACGTGATGGACGGCCAAGATCACAAGTGAGCATGTGTTTGGTCGTGTTCGATCAACACAATAGTTATAAAGATCAACACAATAGTTGTAAAGATCAACACAATAGTTATAAAGATCAACACAATAGTTGTAAAGATCAACACAATAGTTGTACAGATCAACACAATAGTTATAAAGATCAACACAATAGTTGTACAGATCAACACAATAGTTGTAAAGATCAACACAATAGTTATAAAGATCAACACAATAGTTGTACAGATCAACACAATAGTTGTACAGATCAACACAATAGTTGTACAGATCAACACAATAGTTGTAAAGATCAACACAATAGTTGTACAGATCAACACAATAGTTGTAAAGATCAACACAATAGTTGGAAAGATCAAAACTATAATTGTAAAAATCTAAACTACATTAAAAAATGTTGTAAAAGTTAAAACAGGCACAAATTCATATCCATAAGGAATCCTTGGCCTTACAGGGAAATCAAACACAATGTGGAACTCAGGACTGATAGTTACTGATAATGGACCTCTGTATTCCTATGTAGATATGTATACACTGTATTTATCATTCATCTGATGCTATTTAAATGGACAGAAAATGTACAAGGACATTTCTAAGTGACCATTAATTTTACAAACGTAGTATTCATATATTGTTCACAGTAAAAGTTCCATTTGTTTTGTATTTTAAGTGTTTAACTGTTTACAAGGGTTTGACTGAAGTTGTTAAACTGTTTGTAATTTCATTTCTAAGTGTTCATATACGTGGTGTGAGATTATACACATTAATGTACATCAGGCCGTGCTACACTGACAACACTTTACTCAGGCAGGCCCTTATTACATCACAGTGGAGCCATAGAACTCCTGACTCTATATAACTTAGAACTCATCCGTGTTCGGTTCATTATCGACAGCAACAGAAAGAGAGCAACACGAAGTGAATGACAAGAAATATTATCGCATGAGGAAAGTCTTAACCAGTCTGGAAGATGAGTACCTGTAATGATGACGTGGTCGTCAAACCAAACAAGTCTGTGGTGAGTCTCTCATGCTCTTACTGTATTTAGTTGTCCAGGGCCTTAGCTGTCCTTTTAGACACTCTGAAGGTGATTCCTCCAGAGATGTAGTTCCCTGTGTTTCTAGTCCTGGGATATGCCCGCATCCTTAACTTAATCCAGTTCACCCACAGTGAAAAGTTGCTGATGGATGAATTGATCGAGGCTTTTAATGGCCTAAGAATTGACCTGAATTGACCTTTAGCTAACCTACTTAGTTGTCAGTTAATCGACTTGTTGCTAACTGACTAGTTACTTGTATACAAACACATTTCTGAGCATACTAGGTAAGTAAACAGATAGCTAAATACAAACATCTAAAATATATATTTTTTCAAATTGTAGGCCCAACTCGACCCCCTCCCTCCAGTGAGCTCCACCACTCAGCCAACTTGGAGGAAGAGGAAGGTGACGATGCCAGACGGGGACAATGCCCATAAGAAAGGCAGACCGGGTAACATTTTTTACTTATATGTATTTTAACCTCCCATCCATCCACTTAAGATGACTTTGCCTTTATTCTAAGGGTAGATCTGTTGTTTTAGGGCTTTTCATATGAACACATATCTTTCATGGACAACATTCTTTTCAGGAATTGCTATTATGTTAAGCCTTTTTAATCTGCAATGTTTCACTTAGGTATGAGCATCACCATCTCTAAGTGCCAGCTCCAGGACAAGTCACCTGAGATCCTGAAGGAGAAGGCGGCCCGGAAGACATTTAGATCAGCCATCATTTACAACTTAAAGATGGTCAAATTGATCAAGGCTTTCAATGGCCTAAAAATTGATCTGGACTCCAAATACTGTGTATGAATTACATTACTTTATATGTGAATTAATGAAAACAAATATATAATCTATCTTGCACTGTAATGACAAGAGCTTATGGAGTTTTACTGCCAAATCTGTCAACCATGGATGTTCAATCATCTATTACTGTGTTTGGAAATTAGCCCATATCCCATTCTGATTTATCAAAAAACAATTAGCGAGAAAGAGAATTGACTTAATTTTTATTTGAGCTAACCTACTTAGTTGTCAGTTAATCCACTGGTTGCTAACTGACTAGTTACTTGTATACAAACACATTTCTGAGCATACTAGGAAAGTAAACAGATAGCTAAATGCAAAACGTCTAAGGGGAGTAAAAATATATATTTTTTCAAATTGTAGGCCCAAATCGACCCCCTCCCTCCAGTGAGCTCCACCACTCAGCCAACTAGGAGGAAGAGGAAGTTGACGATGCCAGACGGGGACAATGCCCATAAGAAAGGCAAACCGGGTAACATTTTTAACTTAACTGTATTTAAACCGCCCATCCAATTCAACTCCTGCTATAATTATTTACTGTAATCTCTTTCTCTCTGCCTTTATTCTAAGGGTAGATCTGTTGTTTTAGGACTTTTCATATGAACAAATATCTTTTATAGACTACATTCTTGTCAGGAATTGCTATTATGTTAAGACTTTTTAATCTGCACTGTTTCCAATAAGATTCCAATCTAAAAGATGCTAGCTGTTGGCTAGCAGAGATTCCAGCTAACCCCTGTTGCATAAACTCCTGCTTTGCTCCTCAGGTACCACTGTTGACTCACACAGGGAGGCCCGTCCTTTGAATCAAACTTCCCTGTTCAAGCCAACAGTGATGTCTGCTGTCCCACAGAGGTAACAGGCAAACTGCTACTGTTACAACCAACTCTCTAGAATACTGCAATCCCATTAAGCCTGTTGTGAAGTTAAACCTCCATGGATAAATTAGAAAAATAACTGTCTACTGTCTCTGTCGTCCTCCAGCCCTGTGAAGACATCCAGATCAGCCATCAGTGACAACTTAAAGATGGACCAATTGATCAAGGCTTTCAATGGCCTAAAAATTGATCTGGACTCCAAATACTGTGTATGAATTACTTTACTTTATATGTTAATTAATGAAAACACATATATAATCTATCTTGCACTGTAATGACAAGAGCTAACCTACTTAGTTGTCAGGTAATGGACTGGTTGCTAACTGACTAGTTAATTGTATACAAACACATTTCTGAGCATACTAGGAAAGTAAACAGATAGCTAAATGCGAAACGTCTAAGGGAAGTCAAAATAATGTTTTTTTTCAAATTGTAGGCCCAACTCGACCCTCTCCCAATAGTGAGCTCCACCACTCAGCCAACTAGCAGGAAGAGGAAGTTGACGATGCCAGACGGGGACATTGCCCATAAGAGAAGCAAACCGGGTAAAATGTTTTATTTATATGTATTTTAACCTCCCATCCATCAACTTAAGATGACTTTGCCTTTATTCTATGGGTCGATCTGTTGTTTTAGGGCTTTTCATATAAACACATATCTTTCATGGACAACATTCTTTTTAGGAATTGCTATTATGTTAAGCCTTTTTAATCTGCACTGTTTCACTTAGGTATGAGCATCAGTACCTCTGAGTGCCAGTTCCAGGCCCAGTAACTCTGTCTGCTGTCCCACAGAGGTAACAGGCAAACTAATACTGTTACAGCCAACTCTAGAATACTGCAATCACATTAATTATAACCAAGTTAAGCCTCCATGAATGAATGTAAAATATAACTGTCTTCTGTCTCTTTCCTCTCCTAGTTGTGTGACAACACCCTGCACAGCAACAGCAGACCTCTTTACTTTGGGACTGGAGTACATTGGATATTGAAGCCAAAGAGTCCTCCGAACAGTACATGCAGCACACCAAGAACAGGCCTGGTCACACGTCGAGCCTGGTTCCTCTCAAGGGTTCTTCCTATATTGGACCTTCATAACTCATATTCATACAATCACAATCACAAGTTCACCCAACACACCAAGAACAGGCCTGGTCACACGTCAGAGCCTGGTTCCTCTCAAGGGTTCTTCCTATATTGGACCTTTATAACTCATATTCATACAATCACAAGTTCACCCAACACACCAAGAACAGGCCTGGTCACACGTCAGAGCCTGGTTCCTCTCAAGGGTTCTTCCTATATTGGACCTTCATAACTCATATTCATACAATCACAATCATAAATTCACCCAGCACACCCAGAACAGGCCTGGTCACCCGTCAGAGCCTGGTTCCTCTCAAGGGTTCTTCCTATATTGGACCTTCATAACTCATATTCATACAATCACAATCACAAGTTCACCCAACACACCAAGAACAGGCCTGGTCACACGTCAGAGCCTGGTTCCTCTCAAGGGTTCTTCCTATATTGGACCTTTATAACTCATATTCATATAATCACAATCACAAGTTCACCCAACACACCAAGAACAGGCCTGGTCACACGTCAGAGCCTGGTTCCTCTCAAGGGTTCTTCCTATATTGGACCTTCATAACTCATATTCATACAATCACAATCATAATTTCACCCAGCACACCCAGAACAGGCCGGGTCACCCGTCAGAGCCTGGTTCCTCTCAAGGGTTCTTCCTATATTGGACCTTCATAACTCATATTTATACAATCACAATCATAATTTCACCCAGCACACCCAGAACAGGCCTGGTCACCCATCAGAGCCTGGTTCCTCTCAAGGGTTCTTCCTATATTGGACCTTCATAACTCATATTCATACAATCATAATTTCACCCAGCACACCCAGAACAGGCCTGGTCACCCATCAGAGCCTGGTTCCTCTCAAGGGTTCTTCCTATATTGGACCTTCATAACTCATATTCATACAATCACAATCATAATTTCACCCAGCACACCCAGAACAGGCCTGGTTACCCGTCAGAGCCTGGTTCCTCTCAAGGGTTCTTCCTATATTGGACCTTCATAACTCATATTCATACTATCACAATCATAATTTCACCCAGCACACCCAGAACAGGCCTGGTCACCCGTCAGAGCCTGGTTCCTCTCAAGGGTTATTCCTATATTGGACCTTCAGGGAGTTTTTCCTACCAGCAGTGTATCAACTTGTTCATCTTGTTCAACTTGTCCATGTGTGCTCTGTCGGATTCAGGTTGGGTGTTTGTAAAAGCACACCTGTTACTATGTCCATCATTTATAATTTTTTTGGAAAACATGTTGGTGAAATTAACAATAAAGGAATGTTTGAAATTCCAACTACTTTGGCTTTTATTGCATTTTCTTATACATTCAGATTTTGAAAAGCATTTTAAACTGTCATAATTAATATAGATGTTGAAGGTCCTTTCCTTTATGTGAGGGTCATACTAATATGTTCTTCTATGCTTAAACTACTCCTCACATGTGGAGTCTTACTTAAGTCCTGTTATTGCCAGTCTAAATATTCCTAACTATAAGTCTGAACAGCTGGACTGTTGGTATACAGCCAATCAGCATGGGTGCCCTCCTGTGAGTGTTGGTATACAGCCAATCAGCATGGGTGCCCTCCTGTGAGTGTTGGTATACAGCCAATCAGCATGGGTGCCCTCCTGTGAGTGATGGTATCCAGCCAATCTGCATGGGTGCCCTCCTGTGAGTGTTGGTATACAGCCAATCAGCATGGGTGCCCTCCTGTGAGTGTTGGTATACAGCCAATCTGCATGGGTGCCCTCCTGTGAGTGTTGGTATACAGCCAATCAGCATGGGTGCCCTCCTGTGAGTGTTGGTATACAGCCAATCTGCATGGGTGCCCTCCTGTGAGTGTTGGTATCCAGCCAATCAGCATGGGTGCCCTCCTGTGAGTGATGGTATACAACCAAAAAGCATGGGTGCCCTCCTGTGAGTGTTGGTATCCAGCCAATCAGCATGGGTGCCCTCCTGTGAGTGTTGGTATACAGCCAATCAGCATGGGTGCCCTCCTGCGAGTGTTGATCCTATTTGCAGTAAACAATCTTTAAACACTGTTTATCATGATAGTCAAAACCCCTTAAGCCACAAAATATAGAAATACATTAAAATGTTAAAACAAAAACAATAATAATGATAAAAACAACAGTATGTCAATATCTCATCTCATCTCATCTTCAACAGCTTATCCGGGGTCGGGTCGCGGGGGTAGCAGCTCTAGCAGGGGACCCCAAACTTCCCTTTCCCGGGCAACATTAGCCAGCTCTGACTGGGGAATCCCGAGGCGTTCCCAGGCCAGTGTGGAGATATAATCTCTCCACCTAGTCCTGGGTCTTCCCCGAGGTCTCCTCCCAGCTGGACGTGCCTGGAACACCTCTCTAGGGAGGCGCCCAGGTGGCATTCTTACAAGATGCCCGAACCACCTCAACTGGCTCCTTTCTATGCAAAGGAGCAGCGGCTCTACTCCGAGTTCCTCTCGGATGACTGAGCTTCTCACCCTATCCCTAAGGGAGAGGCCAGCCACCTTTCTGAGAAAACCCATTTCGGCCGCTTGTACCCGCGATCTCGTTCTTTCGGTCATGACCCAGCTTTCATGACCATAGGTGAGGGTAGGAACAAAGATTGACCGGTAGATCGAGAGCTTTGCCTTTCGGCTCAGCTCTCTTTTCGTCACAACGGTGCGGTGAAGCGAATGCAACACCGCCCCCGCTGCTCCGATCCTCCGACCAAACTCCCGCTCCATTGTTCCCTCACTCGCGAACAGGACCCCGAGGTACTTGAACTCCTTCACTTGGAGTAAGGACTCATTCCCTACCCGGAGTAGGCACTCCACCGGTTTCCTGCTGAGAGTCATGGCCTCAGATTTAGAGGTGCTAACCCTCATCCCAGCCGCTTCACACTCGGCTGCGAACCGATCCAGTGAGTGCTGAAGGTCACCGACCGATGAGGCCATCAGGACCACATCATCCGCAAAAAGCAGTGATGTGACCATCAGCCCACCGAACGGGAACCCCTCCCCCCATGACTACGCCTTGATATCCTGTCCATGAATATTACAAACAGGATTGGTGACAAAGCGCAGCCCTGGCGGAGGCCAACCCCCACCGGGAACGAATCCGACTTACTGCCGAGGACACGGACACAGCTCATGCTTTGAGCGTACAGAGATTGGATGGCCCTGAGAAGAGACCCCCTCACCCCATACTCCGCAGCACCTCCCACAAAGATCCCGGGGTACCCGGTCATACGCCTTCTCCAGATCCACAAAACACATGTAGACTGGATGGGCATACTCCCAGGCCCCCTCCAGGATCCTTGCGAGAGTAAAGAGCTGGTCCGTGGTTCCCGGCCAGGACGAAAACCGCATTGTTCCTCTTCAATCTGAGGTTCGACTATTGGCCGAACCCTCCTTTCCAGCACTTTGGAGTACACTTTACCAGGAGGCTGAGGAGTGTGATACCTCTGTAATTGGCACACACTCTCTGGTCCCCCTTTTTAAAGAGGGGAACCACCACCCCGGTCTGCCACTCCTCTGGCACTGTCCCAGACTTCCATGCAATGTTGAAGAGGCGTGTCAACCAAGACAGCCCTTCCCCACCCAAAGCTTTTAGCATTTCTGGACGAATCTCATCAGTCCCTGGGGCTTTGCCACTGTGGAGTTGTTTGACTACCTCAGCGACTTCCCCCAGGGAAACTGACGATGACCCTCCATCAGCCTCCAGCTCTGCCTCTGTACTAGAGGGCGTGTAGGTCGGATTCAGGAGCTCCTCAAAATGCTCTTTCCAGCGCCCGATCACATCATCAGTTGAGGTCAACAGTGTCCCATCCTTACTGTACACAGCTTGGATGGTTCCCGTTTTCCCCTTCTGAGGTGCCGAACGGTTTTCCAGAAGCATTTTGGTGCCGACCGAAAGTCCTTCTCCATAGCTTCTCCAAACTTCTCCCACACCCGCTGCTTTGCCTCTGACACGGCAGCGGCTGCAGCCCTTCGGGCCTGTCGGTACCCTGCAACTGCCTCCGGAGTCCCCAGGGCTAGCATATCCCTGAAGGCCTCCTTCTTCAGTCGGACAGCTTCCTGACCACCGTGGTCCACCACGGTGTTCTAGGGTTACCACCCCTTGAGGCACCTAGGACCTTGAGACCACAGCTCACCGCCGCAGCTTCAGCAATAGAAGCTTTGAACATTGCCCACTCAGGTTCAATGCCCCCAACCTCCACAGGGATGCCTGAAAAGCTCCGCCGGAGGTGTGAGTTGAAGATCTTTCGGACAGGGGCCTCCTCCAGACGTTCCCAGTTCACCCGCACCACCCGTTTGGGCTTACCTGGTCTGTCCAAAGTCTTTCCCCACCCTCTGATCCAACTCACTACCAGATGGTGATCAGTTGACAGCTCTGCCCCTCTCTTCACCCGAGTGTCCAAAACATGCGGCCTTAGATCAGCCGATACGATCACAAAATCGATCATTGACCTTCGGCGTAGGGTGCTCTGGTACCATGTACACTTATGCGCCTCCTTATGTTCGAACATGGTGTTTGTTATAGACAATCCATGACTAGCACAGAAGTCCAATAACAAACGACCGCTCGGGTTTAGATCAGGAGGCCGTTCCTCCCAATCACGCCTCTCCAGGTGTCTCCATCGTTGCCCACATGTGCGTTGAAGTCTCCCAGCAGAATGATGGAGTCCCCTACTGGAGCCCTATATAGGACTCCCTTCAGGGTCTCCAAGAAGGCTGAATACTCCGAACTGCTGTTTGGTGCATAAGCACAAACAACAGTCAGAGTTTTCCCCCACCACCCTTAGGCGTAGGGAGGCAAACCTCTCATCCACCGGGGTAAACTCCAACACCGCCGTGCTCAGACGTGGGCTCGTGAGTATCCCCACACCAGCCCGCCGCCTCTCACCCTGGGCAACTCCAGAGAAGAACAGAGTCCAACCCCTATCCAGGGGTAAGGTTCCAGAGCCACGGTTGTGCGTAGAGGTAAGTCCCACCAGATCCAACTGGTATCGCTCCACCTCACGCACAAGTTCTGGCTCCTTCCCCCAGTGAGGTGACGTTCCACGTCCCCAAAGCAAGCTTCTGCCGCCCGGGTCTGATCCGTCGAGACCCCCCACCTTCACTGTCACCCATATGACAGCGCACCCGACCCCTGCGGTTGTTCCTGTGAGTGGTGGGCCCACAGGATGGAGAGGAGAGAGATGCCACGTATCTCGTTCGGGCTGTGCCCGGCCGGGCTCCGTGGCAAACCCGGCCACCAGACGCTCGCTTTCGAGCCCGCCGTCTGGGCCTGGCTCCAGACGGGGGCCCTGGGCTTCCTCCAGGCAGGGTCTCGATCCTTTTCCCTCGATTTTTCATGGGGTCTTGGTGAACCATTCTTAGTCTGGCCCCTCGCCTGAGACCACTTTGCCTTGGGAAACCCTACCAGGAGCATGAAGCTCCAGACAACCCAGCCCTCAGGTTCATAGGGGCACACAAACCTCTCCACCACGTTAAGGTGATGATTCCCGGGGAGGTATCTGTGTCAATATCTGTGTGTTTTAAATATGGAATGCACCCAGTAATATGTGTAAATCTAGTAACAATATAGTAAATCACATTGTCAACCTTATCTGGACTAATTGATGTTTGGCCTAGATTTCCTGGTATATTGGTTATTGTTATACTAACAGTATCACTCTGTATGTATGTGTCTAATTGTGTCTAAATGTATTATATGTGTCTGCTAAAATATTCAATAGAGTTAAAATAAATGAATATTGTCAACCTTTCCTCTTCCTGTCTGAACGCCTCGTCACAGCTCTGGGGTGATAGAGAAAGCGCCCCAAGGAGGCGGGTCTATGTAGCAGTTAAGCCAATTGCTAATTTAAGATATGAATGATTGAAATAACTTTTAGCCAATCAGTGTTCTTAAATCGAATCCAAGAAGGGCGCAATCTCGTCCCTGATAAAAAAGGACCAGGCTCTAGGGGCGCAATTTATACTAGACAACAAGACCCAACCCTAACTCGGTGGAATCTCTCCTCCAAGATCCGTTTGAGAGGAGAACTTTGGCTAGCTTGGTGCACTCGTGCTTGCTTTTTAAAACGACGGGGACTGATCCAGCATGGACAGGTATATATGTTGTTTTGTATCAATTCATCTAGTTTGATCATAAAATACTGTATGCTATTCTTCTTCCAGTCAAAGTTTTGAGTTCAGCCACTTGATATCCATTTCTATATTATACATCCTGCATACAATTTCCTATAAACTTATATATATATATGCAAATTAAAGGCTTGTGTTTATGTTTTTGTGTAAGAACGCCTCTACTTTTTAATATTGTCATTAGATAATTACTGACTATTTCACTGAGCACTGCTGTCCTGTAGTTTGTATTAAATTGTATTGCGACGGTAATAGTAACAAAAAAGTATGGCACAGCCCCACTGAGAATATTTTTCACCAGCCGGTCAAAATGAAGTTGACACAATAACACCATTTTATGACACCTGGGTTCCACTCATGCTTGTGGGTCAGGTGACACACTGAAGTGCCGTGGAATTGAGGTAGAACGCTGGAGAATGACATACTTACAGAGAGTGAGGATTCTGGTAAGGACTTCCTGATTGGGCGAGCAGCGTGTTAAAAACCAGAAAGGCATTCGGTGTGCTTCAAAAGACAGATTTCACAACATCGACTGCCCCAGAATGTTTCTTTATTGTCAGTGTGCAAATGTCTGACACCCGTAAAGGACCTTAAAAGAGCGCAAACTGTCACCTGTCATTCATTTAGAGAGGAAAACAGCTCATACACATCTAATTAATCTTCTATGAACTTAGGGACTGCACAACATTCACAGTGTGGGTTTTCTTCCATTTGCTGACCAGGGAAATTAACATTTAGGAACTGTCTTTCCATATTCACTGTGGCCTGTCAGAACATTATCTGGATACATACTCTGGGAGGTCATTAAAGACAGTATTTGCATTCTTGTGAATAACTTTTTAGAGGTTTCCACTGACATGATCTCTAGTGAATGTGGCAACTCATTTGTCACACAGAAACATATTTACTGCCTTGACAATCATATATATTATTGATTACATTTGCATTGGACCAACACCAATTATTGAAGGCACCCAGTGATCTTAAGTAAAGGCATGTATTTGGTGATTTTGAAGTGCTGATAAAGAGGGCAGAGGGCAATATTTATGTATGTAATGTAATTTGATGATGACAAAGCACTGTATGGGTTTGGTTAGACAGCAGTTCTGAGAACTGTCATGTGATCTGAACACGCTAAGGATGTAGCCTTTAACTAAATGCTTACTTACTGGTTAACATGTGCCAAGCAATTGAATGAACTAATAACATAAATGAATACATTTTAGAAGAACATATTTGTACCAGAGACGCTATACTGATATCGACAGGGGCTTTGATAAAAGAGAGCGGTTCAAACATGAACTGGTGAAAGCAGTTGATTTGTTTGTTCTTATTGATTTAATTGCTTTAACAGAACTCAACCTGTTTTTGATCACGTGACGATCAGGATTGGATGTCACACGAGCGTCGAGAAACGCCAAACGCCCCAAATAACCAGCTGACATCGTAAAATACGGCACAAACGCAGTCGGCATACATGATGTATTCAGCCCGTTGTCTCTCTACAGTAACAAGACGATACGCCACCTGCCAATTCTCATCACCCTGAAATGTGAATTAATGTCTAACAGAATATATAGAATTCGTCAGGTTTAGGATAACACTATAATCGCCACAGTGACAATAAAGCGGTTTCACTCACTCACACCACGCAGTCAGTATTTTTTTTAAACAGTCCATACTGTGATAAAATTGTCCTTGTTGAGTTCAAGGTACATTCTTTACATAATTATGTAAAGACCTGCGTTTCCCTGTCCAAATTCAATAAGGCATGGATTTGTCTCTTCCACAGTTCCCACGTGCGCAGCCGTCCAGTGAAACTACCAGTACACTGGGTTCCCTTGGTCTGACGGCACCCAGACCTCGTAGCCCTGTTTAGGCACGGAGTTGACGCGTGTAGCTGGAGCAGCTGGAGGACACCAAAGGTATCAAATATTCTCACGTGGCAGTTTCCGGATAATGATCTCGGAGAAGCAGTTCAGCGTGCGCTCAAATACAAACACTTGGACCTCGAAGACTATCAACAGGCGATGATCAGAACCCGCTGTTCGGTGTTTAGTCAAAGAAAACGCAACAGACCCTGAGCTGTCCTCGGGCAAAGGCTACTGCAGTGAGCTACAAGGCTGTGCTGATCGGGAAAAGCTTCACTGCAGAAATAGAAAGCGCACAGTGTCAGTAACCCAGAACATACAAATCCAATACACCCTCCAACAAACTAACAAAATCTAGCCATACCTCTCTTTATCTTTCTCACCCACACACATGCACACACACACACCGTTAACCTGAATAACTTTTAACCCTTAACATAACCTAGCCCTGACGCCCATACCCTGAGATCATGGCGAATAATAGTTTCTACTGCAAACCAGAAATCACATTTTTATAGCAGAGTTGCCGCAAAAGTGTGTGGGTATCGATTTGGCAGGCTTGACCATCGTTATGGGACCTTTCGTTCCTCACTGCGCATAGGCCCGGTTCACACACACACACACACACACACACACACACACACACACACAGACACTCATAATGACCTAGATAGTTACTCCAAACATTCCAAAAGAGTCACGAAAGATGTCAAAATATCCCTGTCCTCCTCGGGGGACCTGATCTGTCCTAGTTAAGCAACCTTCAAATGACAAGAGGAAAGAAATCACGGGAATTGTCTGCTATTGATCAAAGGATAGTGGCCTCTCCGTCTACAGCATTGGAGACGGAGTGCAGACCAATGCATCTTACATCAAGCATATCATATCCGACTCCGCTGATTGCCTGTTACAGACTGATGAAGAGCTACTGCATGGAGATTAATTAGACCGTCATCACGGAAATTGCCGAGGAGTGAATAGGTTATGTGTGTGCGTGCGTGTGAGTGCATGTTCGTTTTTCACGCTCTCCGTGAGTCTGTCTGTAACTGTAAATGCCATTGAGTGCGCGCGCGTTTACACACACGCACGTGCAGATTCACACTACTTATGCTAGACACACTGCTGAGAGTGTATCAGCCAAGCCCCCAGGAAGGACGCCATCTTTAAAAGCCACCATGGTCTTAGCGGATACGGGTGGTACTGCACCCCATGGCGGATAAGGGTGGTACTGCGCCCCATAGCGGATAAGGGTGGTACTGCGCCCCATAGCGGATAAGGGTGGTACTGCGCCCCATAGCGGATACGGGTGGCACTGCACCCCATGGCGGATAAGGGTGGTACTGCGCCCCATAGCGGATACGGGTGGCACTGCGCCCCATAGCGGATAAGGGTGGTACTGCGCTCCATAGCGGATAAGGGTGGTACTGCGCCCCATAGCGGATAAGGGTGGTACTGCGCCCCATAGCGGATAAGGGTGGTACTGCGCTCCATAGCGGATAAGGGTGGTACTGCACCCCATAGCGGATAAGGGTGGTACTGCGCCCCATAGCGGATACGGGTGGCACTGCGCCCCATAGCGGATAAGGGTGGTACTGCGCCCCATAGCGGATAAGGGTGGTACTGCGCCCCATAGCGGATAAGGGTGGTACTGCGCCCCATAGCGGATAAGGGTGGTACTGCGCTCCATAGCGGATAAGGGTGGTACTGCACCCCATAGCGGATAAGGGTGGTACTGCGCCCCATAGCGGATACGGGTGGCACTGCGCCCCATAGCGGATAAGGGTGGTACTGCGCCCCATAGCGGATAAGGGTGGTACTGCGCCCCATAGCGGATAAGGGTGGTACTGCACCCCATAGCGGATAAGGGTGCAACTGCGCCCCATAGCGGATAAGGGTGGTACTTTTTCCCATAGACTTGAATGGGGAGAGAAACTTCTATATTTCAGCGGATAATTTTTGGGGGGGTACATCAACTTACCAGCCTGAACACTTAAAGGGTCCTTGTTTAAAAGAACATGTTTTTAACATTTTTTCCATTTACTATTAGCCGAATCTAGAGTTATTATTAAACTAGGCATGGCGAACGTGCATGTTGCTATCGGTTGCTACGACAACACAAACAAATTATTGCTAGTGCGCATGTCCATCATGACGCCATGGGCCAGTCAACGCGGAAGATCCAAGCTCCATGTTGGCTTTATGCGCTTTTGAGCACTCTCATTGGAATGTACGGGTCTTCCTGCCGAACACTGTATCCGGTTCTCTTAATACGTCCATGGTGTCAGCTGCCTGTCTACTTGGCTCTACCGCGGCTCTGGTGACAGCCTCCAGTCTGCATATCTGGCAACGCCCTGCTACCAGCAAATTAGCACCCGGCGCTCATTAACGATCCAATCAAAAGAGAACATCGCGACGTTTTTGGACCGGGTTATAATTTCGACGCCAATCCTGCCTCCGGCGTGTGAGACGCTGAATGCGTTGTCGTTTTAGGCATCTAAAAACGCCTGGACTTTCCCGAAAACCGCACACACGCTCCAGAAGTTGACCCTGGTCTTCAGACAGGTGACATGAAATCAAAGCTCCTTGGCGACCAGCTGGGTGATTAATAATTATTAATGATTAATAAACGATAAAGAATTGTTGCGGATCTCTGGATGCTTGGCAATAACCCAGGCCTAAAATATACAGTAGAATAAAATAAACGAATAACGATGTGTTATATTATGTGGCGTACATTTCACTCATATTATGACATATTTACCCTACTGTAATTATGACAGAACGCATTGCCTGTGTGTACCATTGGCTCTGATAACTACAGTGACATCTCATTAGTGGCGTGTCTCCCCCACAGAACCCGGGTCCAGTGACAGGCTTTAGCAGACAAGCCTGGCAACACCCCGCTACCAGCTAATTAACACCTAGTTCAGAACCTACCAGGGACTTCTCCAAATGCCCATAATCTGTGGACCTGACAGAAACGCTGCATGTTTCACAGTACGAGCAGTCACCGCGGACTTCTATGCGCGCGAGGCAGCCTGCAAGTTCCGCAAAATGGGCAACATTTAACACCCTTTATGGAAAATGAACGTTCATGTGTAACAGTGTAATGGCTAAAGTATAGTTCACCGTGCATTTTCCTTAAAATGGTTGTCCTCGCTTTTTCCTGCAGCGATTTCCCTTTGCGGAAAGAACCAGCTCAAAACGATTGGGTAAAGTTGAGTGTCTGGTCCGGGGTAATCCGCTTGGCCTTGTCCCTTCGCCTGTGATCAGGAGTCTGGAAGCCCCCTGCTTCGTAGCCCATGTAGCCTGGATCCCCGGTTGGCTGCCCACATCACCAGGCCTGGAGACAGGGAGTCAGCACGTGCACACTATACATCTGCTGTGGTAGTTGGAGACTATCTGGGTTCGCAGAAATGTTAGTGGAGGTCTTGAAATGTTAGTGTGTGACATCTCTGGTGTCAGTTAAACCGAGATTAATTACTCACATGTGTTACAATTAGACCTGCGCTGGCTATTGAAACTGGGATTTATTTTTGTGTTGTTTAGGCAATGCAATCGACATCTCCGAAAATGCTTCGTTAAATAATGATGGTCAGAACAGCTGGTTTGAATAAATTCGGTTCTCCGTGCAATGTTAGACAACATGTTAACAGTATTTATTGCATCCATTACTGAGGTTCCAGCTGACATTGGTAGACTGATCTTGATTGTAGAAAAGCTCACAATTGAACTCCAATTGATACAACTTAACTCGTCGCAAACCTGCTTTGGTTTGGTGCGGTTCATGAACTACGGCTTTAAGAACTAAGGCTCTCTCCACCTGTTCAGCACCTGAGACAAGCTGGCTGACTGTGTCGACCTTCCGGAAATCAATGACCCAATGTTGTTCGGTTTTGTTGACGTCAGGCCGGTTGCCATGGTAGCGGTCATGGGCCTTGTTTTCTGTGTTTCTGTGTTGTATGTGCACCAGGACCCCCTGGGTAACGCAGTCTGGGTCACCGCCTTTAAGTACAGCTGAGTCATGGCGGCCGTACCCAGAATGCCCAGGGGGCTCCCAGAAGGTGTGTGTGTCTGTCGGTTTATTTATTAGCTCATACAAACGTTATCGATAAAGATAATGAAGATTATAATAAATGTGATAATGACAAAATAGCAGTGTATGTCTATATGTGCTCCAATTAACATTGGATCATGTGATCCTGTCTGGGTCACATGGTCAGAGCTTGGTACCAGGTTGCAACTCCCAGGTTCTGGGTTTGATTAGCTAGGATACGTGTAGTTCACTAACAATGTGGATTTATACGTGTCAATTAAACCCTCGTCTGGGTTCATTTTAAATTTGTACTTTTTGTGGTGGAAAAGAATGCTTGCTATATAAACAGAGTAAAATATAAATACTGAGAGGTGTTAAACACGCACAGATTAACCCATTGAGGATTGCAGTTTGGACTGCACAAATGCCAAATGTGGCTCTACATCCCTGATGCGTTGTCGCAATGCTTAAACGAATATGAAGCCCTTGGGCCCAAAGTACTACGGGACATGCCAAGCAGAGAAAAATATAAAAATATTTGATTTAGATGTGTTTTATTGAAGCCAACCGTGAAACATAGAACAGCATGTTGGTTGCGTTGTGACCCCAGATCCAAAATAGAGAATATCATCTAGGGATTATATTTCTATAGTCCGTTGTGGTTGTCAGTTTGTCTTTCCGTAATGTCATAATACAAACGCAGGAAAGGCGTAGGCTACAATTTGGAAAGCAAATGCCTGTCGCTGAAAATACTCATCTGTACGTCGAAAACAAAAAAACATCTTGACTACTCCCTGTGGGCACACGGCGATATTTGTCCAAGTCGCTTATCTTGAGAGGTAGTTTTGTGAGAACAAGCGCCGACGCCACTACCGTTAAATAGTCCCCATGGTGTCATCTTCCTCATAATGTGACACGGAAAAGTCTACTTAGGTTCTAGGTATAAGGTTGTGTGCACGGAACGAACACACTAGAACACATTGACTTCCTGGATCCTGTTTAATAAAGCTTGCAGAGAAAACAGTACAAATGTGATAAGGGAAGAAATGTCATGAACACAATATTAACTATAACAACGTAACTGTTGTGCGGTTAAAATCATATTTGCACCATTAAGTGTGTGTGAATCTGTTTGTGTGAATCTGTGTGTGTGAATCTGTTTGTGTGAATCTGTTTGTGTGAGTCTGTGTGTGTGAATCTGTTTGTGTGAATCTGTTTGTGTGAATCTGTGTGTGTGAATCTGTTTGTGTGAGTCTGTGTGTGTGAATCTGTTTGTGTGAATCTGTTTGTGTGAGTCTGTGTGTGTGAATCTGTTTGTGTGAATCTGTTTGTGTGAGTCTGTTTGTGTGAGTCTGTTTGTGTGAGTCTGTTTGTGTGAGTCTGTGTGTGTGAATCTGTTTGTGTGAATCTGTTTGTGTGGGTCTGTTTGTGTGAGTCTGTTTGTGTGAATCTGTTTGTGTGAGTCTGTTAGTGTGAATCTGTTAGTGTGAATCTGTTAGTGTGAATCTGTTAGTGTGAATCTGTTAGTGTGAATCTGTTAGTGTGAGTATGTTTGTGAGAGTTTCTTTGTGTGAGTCAGTTTGTGTGAGTCAGTTGTTTGGTTTGCGTGGGTCAGTTGGTCGGTTTGTGTGTGTCAGTTGGTCGGTTTGTGTGGGTCAGTTGGTCGGTTTGTGTGGGTCAGTTGGTCGTTTTGTGTGAGTCAGTTGGTCGGTTTGTGTGGTGGATCAGTTGGTCAGTTTCGGTTTGTGTGGGTCAGTTGGTCGGTTTGTGTGGTCAGTTGGTCGGTTTGTGTGAGTCAGTTGGTCGGTTTGTGTGAGTCAGTTGGTCGGTTTGTGTGGGTCAGTTGGTCGGTTTGTGTGGGTCAGTTGGTCGGTTTGTGTGGGTCAGTTGGTCGGTTTGTGTGGGTCAGTTGGTCGGTTTGTGTGGGTCAGTTGGTCGGTTTGTGTGGGTCAGTTGGTCGGTTTTGTGTGGTCAGTTGGTCGGTTTGTGTGGGTCAGTTGGTCGGTTTGTGTGGGTCAGTTGGTCGGTTTGTGTGGGTCAGTTGGTCGGTTTGTGTGGGTCAGTTGGTCGGTTTGTGTGGGTCAGTTGGTCGGTTTGTGTGGGTCAGTTGGTCGGTTTGTGTGGGTCAGTTGGTCGGTTTGTGTGGGTCAGTTGGTCGGTTTGTGTGGGTCAGTTGGTCGGTTTGTGTGGGTCAGTTGGTCGGTTTGTGTGGGTCAGTTGGTCGGTTTGTGTGGGTCAGTTGGTCGGTTTGTGTGGGTCAGTTGGTCGGTTTGTGTGGGTCAGTTGGTCGGTTTGTGTGGGTCAGTTGGTCGGTTTTGTGTCAGTTGGTCGGTTTGTGGGTCAGTTGGTCGGTTTGTGTGGGTCAGTTGGTCGGTTTGTGTGGGTCAGTTGGTCGGTTTGTGTGGGTCAGTTGGTCGGTTTGTGTGGGTCAGTTGGTCGGTTTGTGTGAGTCAGTTGGTCGGTTTGTGTGGGTCAGTTGGTCGGTTTGTGTGGGTCAGTTGGTCGGTTTGTGTGGGTCAGTTGGTCGGTTTGTGTGGGTCAGTTGGTCGGTTTGTGTGGGTCAGTTGGTCGGTTTGTGTGAGTCAGTTGGTCGGTTTGTGTGGGTCAGTTGGTCGGTTTGTGTGGGTCAGTTGGTCGGTTTGTGTGGGTCAGTTGGTCGGTTTGTGTGGGTCAGTTGGTCGGTTTGTGTGGGTCAGTTGTTCGGTTTGTGTGGGTCAGTTGTTCGGTTTGTGTGGGTCAGTTGGTCGGTTTGTGTGGGTCAGTTGGTCGGTTTGTGTGCGTCAGTTTGTCGGTTTGTGTGCGTCAGTTGGTCGGTTTGTGTGGGTCAGTTGGTCGGTTTGTGTGGCTCTGACACATTAAGTGTTCTGCAGTCTGATGGCTTGCACTCAAAATCTGTCTCTGAACCTCTGCATCTGTGTCAAATCATGGTTTTCGGCAGTTTGTTTAATCGCTCATTTAAATAAACACATCTGCTATCCGTTCTTCAGCCAGAGGGGACAGGCAGACGTTCCTTCTCTAGTACCGGAGAACGGTCTGGTTATGCGCTGTTGTTTGTGCCTCTCCTCCTCCGTGCTGCTCTTTCCGACGTCCTCTCTGCGTGGCGCCTGGCTTCTCACCCGCCATAGCCACCACAGCCCAGGGTATGAATGGAGATCCCCGCTGTCAGCTGGAAGTGTGTGTGGAGCTCTCAGCGACACGCCAGCGAGTAAGACTCTGTGGGATGACTGTGGGTGCCTCAGTAGACTTTGTTAACATTGTGTGTGTGCATGTGTGTTTGCTAGAGCCGTTGTTGTGAAATCTCTGTGTGAGACCCAGTTGTGTGAGTATGAATGAATGTGTGTGTGTGTGTGATTATGCCGGCAGCTGTGTGTTTTTGTGACTTCCACTCCACAGCTGGCAGTGGTTGGCCTTTTCGTGCTCTCATCCTTGTGTGTGTGTGTGTGTTCTATCCACCTGGTTCCACGCCAACAAAGGATGGTAATGGTGGGAAATACAGCTCAAATACTACACGTTCATTGTAGGCATGTATCTACAATAAAAGTATACTCTTAGAATAATTCTTCTCCAAAAGCTTTGGTTGTCCCAATTTATATATCTGTTATATCTGTTACCTGGTATTACTTATTTATAGTTCTACCAAGATAATGTGTGCACCACAGAGCAGTAATGAAGAACCCTATCTGAAAAAAGCTTTTCCAGTCAGTCACATTACATCAAAAGTAAGCAAATTTGGAGAAACATGCAGACCAACTAGCTAATTTTCTTTAACATTATCTTCAGGTTCAATGAAAACAAGTTAAGCAAGTTATTTACATCAGGGGAGTTAGTTAGCATCTATGCGGTGTGAAAATCGCTCCTGCAGAAATATACATTGAAAGTCTTTGAGCAGGACGATCTGCACAGTTTTGACGTTATCGCAGTAGTCACATCCGAATAAACAACGCCGAAGATAAGAGGACAGCACCGAATGTGACACAGCCTCGCGCACACTACGACTACAAGACGCACGTTTCCTCAGCACTCCGACTTTGCTTTGACTTCCTTTCGACGTCGACGTATCATGTCATCGGGCGGCCCGCCGGTGTGGCGTAATTCAATCAAGTTCAATTCAACCCAGTCGCGTTCAGGGGGCGAGTTAGCGAAAGCGCCACAACTGCTGCCTCCGCTCGGGGGACCAGAACACTTGTCCTCAATTTGCCGGTGTGTCGAATTCGGCTAAATGTGCCACTAGGTGAACGACAGACCATTTGCGACTCCCTTAAGCCCCGCCCTCATGACGGGCTATACATCACAGCCGGCCGCTGATCCATAGAGAACCAGAACCTGTCACTTATCGAGACAGTTTGAGCCTTTCATCTGTCCTGGTCCCCGGCTCTCTGATTTACACTTGCAAACCCTGCCACAAGAGTTAGCGACGAGCGCTGAGTTGCCGTTCGGTTGATCTTGCGGCTCTTTGGAGTGTCGTAACCGGGGACGACGATTGGCATTGAGCTGCCAACTTTGGCTCCTAGAGTTACGCGTATTCAACCGTAGTGTCAGCCTGACCCTTGGTTACCACGGTGAGGGAATTCTTCTTTTGTCGACTGCACTCCGCCGGTTTATATGCCTGCAACAAAAACAACCTGTCCGATTCGGCAGAACATTTGTGACACCTTGTAGCATTTCACCCCACTCAACCCGCGGTGTCACCCGCTGATGCAGCTCTCACGTCCCTTGACTAGCGCGTCAGAAGCGATCCAATCAAAACACACCAAAGGTCTAAAGCAAAAACGTGACCATAAGAAAATCAGCCAGTGATTGGCAATATTGGGAAGTGTCTTCTCTCTGACTGTACCAACACCTGACACGATCTCCCAGAGGGCACACGAGACATTTGTCAGGAGCTGTGTGTGTGTGTGTTTTGGCGGGGTTCGTGCGTCGGACACACACCGCCCGATGCGTTCCACGACCGTGTCTTGTCGCGTTGCCGTCCGCCCCCTGCCGTGCGCGAGGAGAACAATGCTCCGAAGAGAGGGCCAAACACTCCCCCGGCGACCAGACGAACGCTCGACTCTCATTAATGCAGCGTGGCCGCCTTGTGGGTGTGTGCGGCGGGTGGCCATCTTGACGGGGACATTTGGTGTGGAGAAAGTGGCTGTCCACATCCCCATGAGTGTGTGTGCCGTCCACAAACACGATTCCCTGGCACCCACTAATTGTTCTTCACACCCCAATTGAGAGAGAGAGAGAGAGAAAAGAGGATAAAAACGGAAGGATAAATAACTACAGTGACAGAAGCTGGCTTTTACAGGAACAATGAATCACCGGGATCTCCATTTGTCCTGTGCCGTCCTCGTTCTGTTCCATCAATCATCGCAGACAGGACCCACAGTTTATATTATAGCGGCCAGTTGAGCATCGCAGTGCAGGCCAGAAGCTACTCCAAAGGAGCACATTTGCGATTAATAACCAGCTGGAATGAAAATATTTGTGTAGGGCATGCGGTTGTTTGAGGGTCAAAAAAAAGATAACTTTTTCTTTGAAACCCTTGTGCAAAATGAATTCTGAATACTGATAGTTTTTTGTATTCAATTACTCCGCTGTGCTTTTTTTAATTCCTTTCGGGGTTTATCATGTACCCAAATATAAAGATACCACAGGACACCTTCAGGGCTCTGCTGCTAATGTCTTAGTGCCAGATACCACAGGACACCTTCAGGGTTCTGCTGTTAATGTATTGGTGCCAGATACCACAGGACACCTTCAGGGCTCTGCTGCTAATGTCTTAGTGCCAGATACCACAGGACACCTTCAGGGATCTGCTGGTAATGTCTTGGTGCCAGATACCACAGGACACCTTCAGGGATCTGCTGCTAATGTTTTGGTGCCAGATACCACAGGACACCTTCAGGGATCTGCTGCTAATGTCTTGGTGCCAGATACCACAGGACACCTTCAGGTATCTGCTGGTAATGTCTTGGTGCCAGATACCACAGGACACCTTCATGGGTCTGCTGGTAATGTCTTGGTGCCAGATACCACAGGACACCTTCAGGGATCTGCTGCTAATGTTTTGGTGCCAGATACCACAGGACACCTTCAGGGATCTGCTGGTAATGTGTTGGTTCCAGATACCACAGGACACCTTCAGGGATCTGCTGCTAAAGTTTTTGTGCCAGATACCACAGGACACCTTCAGGGATCTGCTGCTAATGTCTTGGTGCCAGATACCACAGGACACCTTCAGGGATCTGCTGCTAATGTCTTGGTGCCAGATACCACAGGACACCTTCAGGGATCTGCTGCTAATGTTTTGGTGCCAGATACCACAGGACACCTTCAGGGATCTGCTGCTAATGTCTTGGTGCCAGATACCACAGGACACCTTCAGGGATCTACTGGTAATGTCTTGGTGCCAGATACCACAGGACACCTTCATGGGTCTGCTGGTAATGTCTTGGTGCCAGATACCACAGGACAACTTCAGGGATCTGCTGCTAATGTTTTGGTGCCAGATACCACAGGACACCTTCAGGGATCTGCTGGTAATGTCTTGGTTCCAGATACCACAGGACACCTTCAGGGATCTGCTGCTAAAGTTTTTGTGCCAGATACCACAGGACACCTTCAGGGATCTGCTGCTAATGTCTTGGTGCCAGATACCACAGGACACCTTCAGGGATCTGCTGGTAATGTCTTGGTGCCAGATACCACAGGACACCTTCAAGGGTCTGCTGGTAATATATTGGTGCCAGATACCACAGGACACCTTCAGGGTTCTGCAGGTAATGTCTTGGTTCCAGATACCACAGGACACCTTCAGGGATCTGCTGGTAATGTCTTGGTTCCAGATGCCACAGGACACCTTCAGGGATCTGCTGTTAATGTCTTGGTGCCAGATACCACAGGACACCTTCAGGGGTCTGCTGGTAATGTATTGGTGCCAGATACCACAGGACACATTCAGGGATCTGCTGGTAATGTCTTGGTGCCAGTTACCACAGGACACCTTCAGGGTTCTGCAGGTAATGTCTTGGTTCCAGATACCACAGGACACCTTCAGGGATCTGCTGCTAATGTCTTGGTGCCAGATACCACAGGACACCTTCAGGGATCTGCTGGTAATGTCTTGGTGCCAGTTACCACAGGACACCTTCAGGGTTCTGCAGGTAATGTCTTGGTTCCAGATACCACAGGACACCTTCAGGGATCTGCTGGTAATGTCTTGGTTCCAGATACCACAGGACACCTTCAGGGATCTGCTGGTAATGTCTTGGTTCCAGATGCCACAGGACACCTTCAGGGATCTGCTGTTAATGTCTTGGTGCCAGATACCACAGGACACCTTCAGGGGTCTGCTGGTAATGTATTGGTGCCAGATACCACAGGACACCTTCAGGGATCTGCTGCTAATGTCTTGGTGCCAGATACCACAGGACACCTTCAGGGATCTGCTGGTAATGTCTTGGTGCCAGTTACCACAGGACACCTTCAGGGATCTGCTGGTAATGTCTTGGTGCCAGATACCACAGGACACCTTCAGGGGTCTTATAAAGTGGCACTGTTTTGGCAGCAGATGGAGGACCAACCGCATATTCAGCATGTTGGTCCTGATGTTTTGTATTTCAATGCACTTCACATAAAAACGGCAAAAATCGACTGTGTACTGGTCATATATCAAGCATGTTGGGCAGTTCTTCACTAACGCATCAGTGGTTTTTGTATCATCGATACGATTTGCATTAGCGTCGTTTCCATTGGCTGTTTTGATACCGAAGTATCGCCACACTTACCACACTTTGCCAGACAGCGGGGCGTTGTTTACGTCAGCCATGTTTTGTCAGGGCACCGTGATTCTGTTGTTCCGTCAGTGAACTAAAAAGTGATTGTCACCTGTGTAGTTGAGAGGAAATGTCAAGTGTGTCTCAGTGAATGTCAACAGGTTTAAAAGCCTCCTGCTTCACTCTGGTACATATGAAAGCTATGTGACCGGGATCTCTTCCCCTCTGCTATTCAAACCTCACTGGAGTTTAGCAATATACTGTAATATTGGACACAGCACACAATGACTGTTAAGAAAACTTTTACCTTCTCCATTTCTTCCTTCCCTCTCTGTCACATTGTCTCTCCATCTCTCTGAAACTCTGTTCTCATCTTTTCTACCTTACATATGGTTGTCTGTTTCTCTCTCTTCCTATTTCTCCCTTCCTCTGTTTCTCTCTGTCTCTCTCTTCCTTTATTTCTCTGTCGTTTCTTTTTATTTCTCTGTCACTCTGTCTTCTCTCTCTTCCTTTATTTATCTGTCCTCTCTTCCTTTATTTCTCTGTCTCTCTGTCTCTCCCTTTATCTCTCTATCCTCTCTCTCTTCCTTTATTTCTCGGTCCTCTCTTCCTTCATCTCTCTGTCCTCTCTTCCTTTATTTCTCGGTCCTCTCTTCCTTCATCTCTCTGTCTCTCTGTCCTCTCTCTCTTCCTTTATTTCTCTGTCTCTTTGTCCCAGTCAGTCTCTGTCTGTCCCTCTACAGAATCTCTTTCTACACCCCTCTCATCATTGGCAGATATCCCAAAGCTCCACCCAGCTGAAATCCATTGCCAGGGAGAAAATCCATTTGGAGATTGACATCCCAGAAGCAGATGGACACATGGTAGTCCCCCTGTCCTCCCCATCCTCCACCCTCTGATTCCCGAGGAGAGCCCAATGCACAGCTGTAATTACACTCAGACATACACACGCCGACGCCTCTCCACGACGCCTCTCCACGACGCCTCTCCGCGACGACTCCCCGGCGACGCCTCCCCTCGACGTTAGCTCAATGCTAACGGTTACTGACTGTAGTCATCGTGACGTTAGGTCGTCCTCATGGGATTAACCCTTTGTTGTTTGCTCTGGGGACTAATTGTAGAGGTCGGGTCTGAGGATGCTTTGGTGATCGTACAACCAAAGTCTGCCTTGCGATTGTCCATTCAACTGTACACTGCACATTGCCGTTCCAGTTGGGTCTGCTGAGTGTTGAAGTGAGTTTATTGGGCGCGAACTTGTTTGACATAGATTATGCTTTTAAAATAGAGCTCTGCTGCAGTGGGAGAAGCATTCGTTTTATGCCCCATAGGGGCTAAGACCGGAAAATAAATAGAAATATAACTAAGCCCAAAAGTTGACCAAAAAACGCCTCGAGTACCCATTTCAAAAACCCAAACAATCCTACGTATTTTTTGCACAGCCTCCAGGCACAGACACACACACACACACACACGCGCGCTACATAACTCTTTAAATTCTTTGATGTGCAGCGTGAAGAGACGAGGCAACAGAATGTCCACAGTGAATCAATCCCATCATGCACCACTCCGGTTCTCCATGCCTTCGCCTGAACACCGAGGTAAACCGCCGCACACAGGGCCCGGGAGTGAAATGGCTTCAGCATTATGCTGACCTAAGTCCGGTCAGAAGTGATGTATGACAGGCGCAACTAACAGAGAAATATAATCGCACACCCCGGGCATATAGTACTTTTCTCCCATTCATTCGAGAGGTCAATTACATACAGGTTAAATACACGGCCGCAGCAGTGTTTCCCGTACCGCTTCGTGCTCCCGCGCAAAAAAAATAAGTTACGACACGATGGCATGATTGATTTTTAATGGAGACCAACAGTGTGTCCGGAAATCCCTCACGACGTTCACAGAGCAGGCATCCATTTTCATTATACAGCGCGTCGCCTTCCGGACAAATATTTCTTTTTTTCCTGGCCCGGGGAACGGCAGATTTGTCATTGTGGCTTTTTTTCCCGCTTTTCCCAGCGAACATTTTTCTGGGTACTTCGGAAATAACCGTAGGCGGCTGGGGAATTTCAAACCCGGAGTTTGCTAGTGCGCGATTTGTGCCCAATTAATTATTTGGTTATTGATGTTTCGGTTATGTTTTGTGTGTGTGTGCGTGTGTGTGTGTGTGTGTGTGCGTGTGCGTGTGCGTTTCTGTGTGTGCGTGTGTGTGTGCATGTGTGTATGCATGTGTGTCTGTCTCGGGGTGGGGGGTGGAGTGGGTTGTAAAATAATGCATGCTAAAATAATTCATTTCAATTTGAAATAGACTAAACACAAATCTGTTTACTGCAACCCCACTTATGTTCCGGATATGCGTGTCGTTAAACTACTAACTTCTACAATTAATCTTATATAGAACAATGGTGATATTGATTAGTCGTAACTATATAATATATATTAGTGGAAAATAGAATATATATTACAAAGAATTACTGGACACGCACAGCAGGCCGGGTGGACTCCACACACACGTTGCAGGGCATCCTGGGAGAGCTGATACCAACAGCAACTATTGATCCCTGACAAAGTCTTATATCAAACCCGGCTTAATGAATGCACAGAACAAAGTAGCAGAGATTAGAGGGAGAGTGGGAGAGGGAGGGAAGGAGTGGAAGAGAGGGAGAGTGAGATAGAGGGAGAGTTATTAAAGAGAGAAAAGAAATGGAATTGTTCCCGGGTCCTCATGGGAATTCTTCTCTTTTTGTGAATATATGCCAGAGTGCACTGTCATGCCTCAGGTCTTCCGGAGTGAATGTGTGTGTATACTTGTGTGCGAGTATGTGTGTGTGTTTGTACGTGTGTATATACGGAGTGTTTGTGTGCACACGCGCGTGTGTGTGTTTTGTATGCCCGCTTTGTGTGTGCTTGTGTGTGTGTGTGTGTGTATCAGTAGACCAACTTAATTAGACTCGTGCATTGCACAAAGTCACAAGCCATCTGTACCAGAACAGGGGCAGACCAGCCCGACACCCTTCGAGCTGAGGCCACATCTAACTGGGTTAAAGCCAGGCAAGAAGCCCCCCCCCCCGACTGTACCAAGTGAGCACTGGACTGAGGAAGGTTGTCCTAAAAAATATAACTAATTCACATGAGCTTCCATTGGATAATCTTTCCATTAAAAGTGTTATTTCCAAATAAACTCATCCACCTATTTAAAAATAATATAGAATAATCCATCAAAATCCTTTTTTCCTGTTTACTTGCTTAACCGTAAAAAAAAAGGTGAAAATGAAAACATTTCGTTGCTGGGACGGCGCTTCGTTCTTTTCGTTCTCTGGCGGGAGGACCGTCTGTGAGGCTTTGAAATCTGCTTTTTGTAAGTGGAAAATCCATTAGGTCATTTTTGAGACGGGCCTCACCACCAGTCTGTCAATTTAAAGACAGGGATTAACCACAGAGGGTCCGCCCTCAAGCCGTTCTGCACCGCGGGGGGCCCCAACCTACAGGAAGCGCAGTAATTGCACGGCTACATAGCATCTCCGTTCCTTTCTGCCTCGATTTTTGTCTGCGTACGCGTCGCCCTCAATTATCCAGGCCAGTGAGATGAGATGCACGCCTGCTGCTACCACAAGCGTCACCTAGTCATTGAACGGTGCTATGAATTCATACAGAACTGCACCAGAAGGAAAAACATGGTACTATCATACGTCAACGTCAGATATCTAGGGGATCCAGGGCTGGTATTACTGATGATTGCATGTTCTGTGTATGTGTGTGTGTGTGTGTCTGAGTGTGTGTGTGTTCACCCCAGGCTCAGCTTATGACTCGCTGAGTGACAGCAGCACTGCAGTACGCCGGCTCTCCATTATTTAGCAGCATTAGACGAAGAGGAGTAACACGCGCTCACGGAAGGCTTCAAGACATTTCGAAATGCTAAAACGAGGTCAAAGTCGACGGCTACGATATACTGGGAGACTCGCGAGTGGAGGACGCTGGGTAAAGAACACAAGAACACTGTAATCCAACGGGACATCAGTCCAGAGCGCCATATTGACATGACCTCGTCCTTAAGGAAGGAAGCGCAGTGGAGTTTCACATCTAAACCCAATCTGTCCTTTGTTTTTCCTTATCAATCTCCCGGTCGCTCTCGAGTGAGTTTCTCTCCCTGTAACGGCCCTTCAGCTTCCTGAGGCTGACAGCGTTTATAAGTGGAAGCGGCCGAGACCACATCGTGAGACCAGAGAAGCCGACCTACCGGCACGATCACTCGGACGTCCGGTCTCAAACGCGGAGATAAGTCCGGTTTATTTCGTCCTGTTCGCGGCCGGGGCGGACTGCTCACCTGGCGTTTACCCGAATTGCCACCTGGGCTAGTCCACTTTATCCTAAATGGACTGATTGGGTTTTCTATGCAGAAAACCAAAACAAGGCTAACTGGCTAATAATGACAGCTTTAAATACAAAACACTGTGCCAGTGTCGGGAGTATAAGGAAAAAGCAGGCTGTTGGCTGATTGTAGCCCTAATCAACGGGACAGTTTGATAAGCCTGTGTGTTTCTGCCTGAGCCCCTACTAATCAGTTATATTGCTCTTCTGTCTGTTAATCACAGTCTCCTGCTGGCCACAGTCGATATTACAATATCACAACAGACATCAGGGTTTATCCTCGCCATGCATTACTAACTACAATGTCTACGAGGGAACATTCTGGAATCGGACATTTCCAGCGGTTGCCTGGGCGCGTACCGTGGCCGAGGCTTTTTCTTTAGCCGCGCTAAACACCCGCACCCGTCGCTCCTCTGACGTCTCGCGATCGTCGACGGGCACCGTGTTCGTCCGGAGGACGTGCCGCAGACGGGAGGAAGTGATGTCGTTTCAGACGCGGGTCCAGCCGATATGACTCGTCAGACACTCTCTTCCTGACTGAAGGCTCGCCAGATGTGTGATTTCCAGGATGCTTCCTGACTCCCATTCCGCATCACACCGGGAGTCAGGAAGCATCACACCGGGAGTCAGGAAGCATCACACCGGGAGTCAGGAAGCATCACACCGGGAGTCAGGAAGCATCACACCGGGAGTCAGGATGCTTCCTGACTCCCGGTGTGATGCGGAATGGGTTCACCCTGAGAGACGCCCGGCTGAGAGTCACTGGGAACACAGACAACGGCAACTCAAAGAGGCAGTCCGAACGAAGCTGCCGAATACGGATGGGAAAATATTTCATCCGTGCTGAATCTGCCGCGCAAAAGTTTCTGTACTTTGGGAACATCTCTAGAGGCGTCCTATGATCGTGTGGGAACAATGTGGAACTTTTGGAGAACTCCAGTGTGCTTAAATGCATAAAAGTCACGGGGTTCTTTTTGTTATTTAGCTCATTTTAATTAGGGAGTAGCCAGCCAGTCATATTAGGTCTGTGCTAATGTTTTATGCTTTCTCAATCAGTGTGTGTGTGTGTGTGTGTGTGTGTGTGTGTGTGTGTGTGTGTGTGTGTGTACAGCCCAACATGTATCCATTCTAACTTCCATTCTCACTTTTACCTGATGATGAAGGACCGGACCATTTAGCTGAAGACACATATTGCAACAACTGGCAGCAACATATTTTGATTTCATCAGACATAAAACAGCCCGTTCTCTGTTCCACACTCACTATTGTCTCCTATAAACAATAGCATTTCAACTCGCCGTGACGACAGTTTGGCCTGAGCTGCCCGATGCCCAATGAAAGTCTGAAAGGAGCGCAGGAATTTTGTACGGCTTCAAGCTGCGTTATTGAGTTGAATTCAGAGCCAATTCAACTGGCCTCGTCGCAATACAGCAATTAGACAAATATCTTCACATTATAAAACAAGAGAAAAAAACACAATGCATTTCTGCACCGCCATGTGCATATATAAGTCTCCAATAGATCAATGCCACTTGGAAGCTGTTCCAGTGGCAGAAGTATTAATAGGCTAGATCCCAAAAGGGGGTACTAGATTGTCCTTTTGTTTTAAGATGGACATTGTGTGCCCAACCTAGGTACAAATGACAGCCATGAAGTGCAAAGTAGTTCATAAAACATTTGCCAGTGTCATCACCTTATATATACTTGGCCCCTCAGGGCCACCGTATACCTGGATGCTGTGAGTGCATCTAATAGCCGTTCCCTGCAGAACATTAGCAACAATAGGCAAATGCTAATTTGTCATGATTGAAATGTTTATATTAATTGCAGTTCTGATGGTTCTGCAGACAGCAAAGTATTTGTGTGAAGTAAAGTGTTGGTATGGAAGCAAATATCTAGCAAATATCTGTTATTTGCCCGAAAAGGACGCTGCTTTGTCAAAAGGACACCACTTCTTAGGTTTTGCTTTGCTGATCGATATTTATCAGTACTACTTAAAAAAAAGAGTCTGAATAAAGATTCAGAGGGCTTCAATTTCTCCACAGTTTACCTCACAGTCCCACAGTCCCACTGCTGGAACGGTTGGCACAGTTGGCACTACCTGTCATCTAAAACCTAGTTTCCAAGTTCAGCCCAGCAATCATGCGCTAATGTCAGTTCAGTTTGAGTGTGATTGGAGAAATGACATTACCTCAGACACCCCCCTGGGGAGGCATTACAGAAGCAGATCCTGAAATCCACAACCTTCAATCTTATCTGGCAGCATCGTCTCACGTCGGATTTGGTGTCACCTAAATCCCATATCGTCACTAAACGGCCTATATATCCCGTGAGTGACACTTCTGAGATCAGTTAATCAAAGTGAACCCAGTGCAGCGTCTGCTGACGGACTGACTTGTCCCACAAATTTCCTGATAAATGTCAGGGCTTAGTTGTAGCCAGCATCGGGTTGTCGCACAAGTTTGTTGATCAAACTTTCCAATATGGTTAATATCCCACCTTATTACAAGCGCTAAGTGTCTTCGAGAACAGCTTTCTGCGTTCAACGTCGAGGAACAATGTCATTTGGGACAGAACACACATCCCTGCAGACGTAGGTAGGCTGTTGGGGCGACATGGTGATGGCGTGGCTCCACTTCCTAATTCATGAAGAACAGTGAGGCCTGCGCACATTGGGTACGGGTTCCCAGATATACATGTGGTGTTCTGGGTGTTAATCAAAGGATTCGGAGGGGGGGCTGGCGGTGGGGAAGACACTCGATGTTTTGTCAGCTTGAGTGGCAGGAAGTGGTGCAGAGAAATGGGACATCTGACACTGATCGATTCATCACAGAGGTTTTGTCGGGGAGAAAAAAAGCGCACAGGCACTTCGGCAAGGAATTGATGTATTGGGGGAGTGTAATAAAGTGTTTGTTTGACCGCGCGTCTGCGTGTGCGTCTGGGTCTGTGCGCCTGTGTTTGTGTACGTGTTTGCTGTTTCGATTTTGGTGTGTGTTAGCTCCGACGAGGCTGAGACAACAAAGGTTTGGAGTTTGATTGGAGCGAGAAATATAGGTCACGTAAGAAACAAGTACTTTGTGCGAGTCCAACTCTTTTTCTCCAGGGCTCTTATATATTAATCAATTCCTCATTGTGAATCAACTTCTACGCTGCTGCTAGCATTTGTAACAGTTCCGGAATTGTCAGCTGCCTTGGAGACGGAGACTGATTCAACGGCTGTTTCTTAGTGCCAAGGCTCAACCCTGACAACCTGTTTCCTCGGCGCCACGTGGACAGATGTGATGTAGCGGTAAAACCCCCAGGCACAAGATACATCTATACAGCTACCCACAAGAGACCAGAGTTCAACCCTATTGTTCAAATGCCTGCTTGTCAACAACTCGTTCCAACTGTTGAAATAATGAGAACACACCAGCCGTATCTCCAACAGTCTAATATATAGTCTCTAAACTTCAAGCCTCCGATTTAAAGTAAAGTATCGTAAACGTATACTCTTATAAACACGTACGCATAAACGTATAAACTCCCGGTTTCCGGCTCTTACGCTCTTACGTTCACATTTATCGTGCCATAAACGGTACACGAATAAGACCCAGAAACAAATATGTTCACGTTAAACCAGCCATATCTCAGCCACTATTTCAGATAGGAACTGAGTTTTCAGGACGTGAGACATTAGGCGTGACGCCCAGGTGTGAAACCCTAAGCGATAAGCCGGGGAACAGCAAACCAGGGGCTGATTCCTTAAGGCAGATAAAACCGCTGCACTTCCCATCAGACCGCCAGTATCAGATGGGCCGGATGCAGCCGTGTCTTTGACACGCGTTTCGATGGCCCGGTTGTTGTGAAAACCACAGCCGACGGCGGAGCGAGAGAGAGCGGACCTCTCCGCGAGATATAATTCGGCCTCCGGTGTCAGGAATATCATGTCAGGGTTGGGCCGGCAGCCAGTCACATTACTCAAACACAGAGTTAACACTCAATTGAGGAACACCTGGGTCTAAACATGCACAGTAATTAAGGTCATTTGTCACACCTGCGAAACAATGTTATTTCTTTCATTTCTCCGCACTCTCAAATTGCCTCCTCCCCCCGTTGGCAGAACATTCGCTCCAGGTGACGGGGATCTGTGTCTGCTCTAATGGTTCTCAGGTCTGTGGTCCCCCTGGGCTCGGTTCTAGGCTCTCTCCTCTCTGTTCTCCAAGCCACTTGGCTCCATCCAGATCTCATATGGTCTTTCCTGACGTTTGATGTTGATGCACTGAATTCGCATTCTAACGCGTCACCCAGTCGTGCCATCGGCTGACATCCATTTAAATCCTCCCCCCTACACCCCAAACCAACGGCACAAACCCTACACCCCAAACCAACGGCACAAACCCTACACCCCAAACCAACGGCACAAACCCTGCACCCCAAACCAGTGGCACAAACCCTACACCCCAAACCAACGGCACAAACCCTACACCCCAAACCAACGGCACAAACCCTACACCCCAAACCAACGGCACAAACCCTACACCCCAAACCAACGGCACAAACCCTACACCCCAAACCAATGGAACAAACCCTACACCCCAAACCAACGGCACAAACCCTACACCCCAAACCAATGGAACAAACCCTACACCCCAAACCAACAGCACAAACCCTACACCCCAAACCAACGGCACAAACCCTGCACCCCAAACCAGTGGCACAAACCATACACCCCAAACCAACGGCACAAACCCTACACCCCAAACCAATCTCTTAGTTTGCTGCCTGAGGTTTCTAGCCACCCATATTGTGCCTGGTCAAATTCGTCCTCTGCACTGCCTGTTTGACTAACCTGTCAGTGCCTTACACTTGTGGGATTTGCTCTATACACACAGGCCTGAGTGTGCATGTTTCTAACACACAGAGTGGAAAGTACAATATTCCATCAAGCACTACCCCATCAAAAAAATATTCCATCAAGCACTATCCCATCAAGCACTATCCCATCAAGCACTACCCCATCAAAAAATATTCCATCAAGCACTACCCCATCAAGCACTACCCCATCAAAAATATTCCGTCAAGCACTATCCCATCAAGCACTATCCCATCAAGCACTACCCCATCAAGCAATACTCCATCAAGCACTATCCCATCAAGCACTATCCCATCAAGCACTACCCCATCAAGCATTACTCTGTCAAGCATTCTTCCATCAAGCACTACCCCATCAAGCAATACTCCGTCAAGCACTATCCCATCAAGCAATACTCCGTCAAGCATTACCCCATCAAGCACTATCCCACCAAGCACTACCCCATCAAGCAATACTCCGTCAAGCACTACCCCATCAAGCACTATCCCACCAAGTACTACCCCATCAAGCAATACTCCGTCAAGCACTACCCCATCAAGCACTACCCCATCAAGCACTACCCCATCAAGCACTACCCCATCAAGCAATACTCCATCAAGCACTACCCCATCAAGCACTACCCCATCAAGCAATACTCCATCAAGCACTATCCCATCAAGCACTACCCCGTCAAGCACTATTCCGTCTAACACTTATTCAGTCTGTAAAAACCGTCCAAACTTTTTAATGGCCAGTTAATTTGTATTCATGTGCTGCTACTCAGACTGTGCTAATGACAGGGCTACTTTGTAGCCTTCATGCATCTGTTCAGAACCCCCTGGTTTTAAAAAGGCCCATAAGAATATCTTTAATCTTTCCTCATTTACTTTGTCAGTGCTTCAGCAGAATGTGAAAGCTTCCCCAATTAGGTGTTTGAAGAGCCACCATTTGGGAGCTGTGAGGTGTGATGCCACCATGGAAACAGCAAAGCCGCCTAACGCAAGTATAATTATGCTCTTTTTGAATGGAAAATATCGCGGAGAGGGGTTGACACCAACATGTATCCAGTTTTGCCAAATCATCTACCGCGTTTTGAATCGCTTTCTTGTTTGTTATGAATTTCTGTGGTTGATGGATGGATGGTTTCAGTTGCCTCTAACAAGATGTAAAAATTCTCAGTGTTCATGAACAGCAATTATAACTGTTGCACAAGTCGAACATAAAAACATCTTGTTCAGCGAAGTCTTTAATTTGAATAGTATTTAAATATTAACACTTTCCAGACTTTATATGGTGGGACCGATTTTTTTTTTACAGACAATTAGATATATGCCAGGCCAAGACTTTTAGGTGCCAGGCAAGGACTTTTGAATGCCAGGCCAGAAATGATCACTGTGAATCACTGGTTATAATAGATTATCACAGGTAATCACTGGTTATAATAGATTATCACAGGTAATCACTGGTTATAATAGATTATCACAGGTAATCACTGGTTATAATAGATTATCACAGGTAATCACTGGTTATAATAGATTATCACAGGTAATCACTGGTTATAATAGATTATCACAGGTAATCACTGGTTATAATAGATTATCACAGGTAATCACTGGTTATAATAGATTATCACAGGTAATCACTGGTTATTATAGATTATCACAGGTAATCACTGGTTATAATAGATTATCACAGGTAATCACTGGTTATTATAGATTATCACAGGTAATCACTGGTTATAATAGATTATCACAGGTAATCACTGGTTATAATAGATTATCACAGGTAATCACTGGTTATAATAGATTATCACAGGTAATCACTGGTTATAATAGATTATCACAGGTAATCACTGGTTATAATAGATTATCACAGGTAATCACTGGTTATAATAGATTATCACAGGTAATCACTGGTTATTATAGATTATCACAGGTAATCACTGGTTATAATAGATTATCACAGGTAATCACTGGTTATTATAGATTATCACAGGTAATCACTGGTTATAATAGATTATCACAGGTAATCACTGGTTATAATAGATTATCACAGGTAATCACTGGTTATAATAGATTATCACAGGTAATCACTGGTTATAATAGATTATCACAGGTAATCACTGGTTATAATAGATTATCACAGGTAATCACTGGTTATTATAGATTATCACAGGTAATCACTGGTTATAATAGATTATCACAGGTAATCACTGGTTATTATAGATTATCACAGGTAATCACTGGTTATAATAGATTATCACAGGTAATCACTGGTTATAATAGATTATCACAGGTAATCACTGGTTATAATAGATTATCACAGGTAATCACTGGTTATAATAGATTATCACAGGTAATCACTGGTTATTATAGATTATCACAGGTAATCACTGGTTATAATAGATTATCACAGGTAATCACTGGTTATTATAGATTATCACAGGTAATCACTGGTTATAATAGATTATCACAGGTAATCACTGGTTATTATAGATTATCACAGGTAATCACTGGATAACATGGATTATGGATGTTCAGTGACCTAAAATAGAAATGAAGAGGTCGATGTAGAATAATGTTGACATTTTTGTTATTGAATACAATCTTTTATACAACCTGTCAAAACTATGAGGAGGCAACTGCTGAAATTATAATACTATTAATCAATAATGTACAATGTTTAATGAAAATCTGGAATTCTAGAGTGGTTGGGACTAATAAAACGTTCAGTTTTGTTTATTTTGCACACAGGAGAACATGAATAATGCAGCAAAATAAACCTGAATAACCCCAGCTATATACAAGCTCATCTCATCTTCAACCGCTTATCCGGGGTCGGGTCGCGGGGGTAGCAGCTCTAGCAGGGGACCCCAAACTTCCCTTTCCCGGGCAACATTAGCCAGCTCTGACTGGGGAATCCCGAGGCGTTCCCAGGCCAGTGTGGAGATATAATCTCTCCACCTAGTCCTGGGTCTTCCCCGAGGTCTCCTCCCAGCTGGACGTGCCTGGAACACCTCTCTAGGGAGGCGCCCAGGTGGCATTCGTACAAGATGCCCGAACCACCTCAACTGGCTCCTTTCTACGCAAAGGAGCAGCGGCTCTACTCCGAGTTCCTCTCGGATGACTGAGCTTCTCACCCTATCCCTAAGGGAGAGGCCAGCCACCTTTCTGAGAAAACCCATTTCGGCCGCTTGTACCCGCGCTATATACAAGCCATAAGAAAATAGCCATCCAGATGCATTACAGTAAACACTTTCACATGGGTTTTTCGATGACTTGATTAGCTGCTGTAGGTCAGGGGGTGTGCCCTAGTGTCAACACAAAATGCACCCCATTGCAGGAAGCACTCCTCCCTTTATTCTAATATGACATCCAAATGCCCCAGGGCAGTGATGGAACATTGCCCTGTGTATGGTTCCTTCCTTTGAATGGAACGTTCAACTGGTGTCCTGACTCTCTCTCTCTCGTCTCACTGAAGATTCTGCAGCTGAATGTCCAATTCGGCACTCATGCCGATTAAATGTAAATAGATCTTCTGGAGATCGCCAGCCAACGGGTCTCTACTGAAACGGCTTCCGATTCATTTGTCAACGCCCATACATGCAGGAAATTGCAGGGATGTAATTTCGAAGATCTATATTTAGGAGTTAATCACAGAAATGTAAAATAATTACATCCAATTAAAAAGACTGCATTATACTTAAACATATGAACTCTCAATATATATAAATAAATACATCTGTATACATATTACAGAGATTTGCAAATATGTTGGTCCTTTCATGAGCTCCATTCTTCTTCATAATTGCCGTCTACAACACTTCTGAATTTTTTACATTTGGTTACAAGCGAAATTCTTCTGCCGTCCCATGAGCCAGGCAGTGCTGAACCACTGACGAGGAACTCAGCCGGGAGACGGACGAGGAGGAAGTGGACATAGATCCGGCTTCCTGCTCCCGTCCCTCCGAATACCTCTATCTGCCACGGAAAACGGAATGTTTGGTTGTTTTGAATTCCCATTCGACCCAGCGTTAATAAAACACACTACAGAGCCCTAAATCATTGTCCACTGTCCCTTGTAATAATGGAAAACATTTATGAATGTTAAAAATGACAGCCACCAAATGCTATTTCTCCACATGGACTGCACTGAGATAAAGAGAGGGGGAGATGTGAGAGAGGGGGAAGACAAAATAGAAGTGAAAATAATGTATTTATTATTGGAGATAATATACACTGTCTGCAGTATAATCCACTCTCACTGCGATTGAAGATATGTATAGTGTTTTTAGGTAGACCATCTTTAAACATGGAAGCGATGGAGAACAGAAAACATCTCTATCTACTTACTGCTAATCTACTTACACTATCGTAAGGCCCTGTTCCCTCGGAGTAACTCCCAGGAGACGCAACCTTGCGAAGTATGATGTTGTGTTTCTGGTCCCTATCACGCAGCTTGCTCAACCAGTGGGTGAGGTCAGAATCCTTATGCGCTGGAAAGAAAGCAGAGTCCTGCCTTTTATGTCAATTGAGCTCACAGGCACCGCTGGAGCGCAATGAGGACAGCAGCCATGTTTGGTTACTAACACTCTAAATCCAGTCCATTCTGGACATTTTTAGTGCATTCTTTATGGTTGTTCATGGGCACAAATGCGTAAGAAACAGCTGGAGAGAAGTTGAAAACTGACAGCGATACAGTATTCAAGACTGATCAGAGGCCTCGGAACCCATCAACAAATCTCTTGATCTGCTTTTTCATAAAACATGCACTTTGCAAACAGAAAACCTGCGATAATTAGTTTCTATTTGACATCTTTGAAATGTGTTATTCATCTAAAATTACACTCAGACCCAAAGTTGTTCATCTGCACCGGGCACCTTTTCGTCTTTATGAATTTCATACTTTCCTGTCCTAGTTTGTAATAACTTTGATTTGGTTCACAAATGTTCCTGAAAGAACGTTCATTAGTTGAGCTATTTAAAGCAACAACAGGAAAGAGAAGACAGGTGCCTTTGGTTTAAGGTTAGAACAAGAGGTATTCATTATTTCTTTGTAATTAAATTCCTTTTCGTTTCCATTAAAACTAACAAGCAGACAAAACAGCTCCGAAGCATTTTTTCCCCCCCGTTGTGTGAAGGTCTCCGAATGTAAATTGGTTGATTGTTTACAGCTAGACAGCTGGTGAAAGGCCACTCATGACCGTGTAGATTGTGATTTGTTAACAGCTAGACAGCTGCGTGTTTGATGTCATCGAATGCAAAAGTAATGGGACCGAACATTACACTTTGGACTCCTATGTTAGACAATTGAGGAGATTGATCTAGTTCACAGACTGAATGTTCGAGCGATTTGCTTAATAAAGACTTTGTGTTGTTTATTTACCAAGGTTCAAATAAAACTATTATTTGGAACGATGGACGCTGGAATCCTGAAAATGCTCAAGGGTTCACAAACCTTCTGGGGCTTGAGTTAGCGCAAGGACCAAACTGCAAATACCTTATTCAACATTTGTATCTTTATTCACAGTACATGTTGATCATCTTGTGTCGTTATTATTGCATAAGCAACACGTTGATGTCTGCTCATAACCAACACGCTGGTGCACTCGTCTATCTGATAGTCAGTGTTTCTTTCCTTTCACCTGTAACATTCTTCACATAACCAACACTCTGGTGCACTCAACTATCTGATTGTTAGTGTGTCTGTATTCACAAGTGGATTACGCATGGGAGAACCTAAGAGGAAAAGAAGACAGTTTGCCTGAAATGAGTCGATTGTGTTTTTAATTGCGTCTTGTTCCTTCAGAGACGTTACTCCACCGTTTCTCTCTCTCTTCACACATTACCACTTGCTAAGAAAAGAAAAACAAATGAAAGCCACGTCGTCGCCTTTTTAATTCCTAATTTTCTCACTTTTATTTGTTTGATTTGATCTGAAGGAAGGCGGTGAGCGTGCTGTGAGAGTGAGGACGGTGTGAAAGCGAGAACCAGTGGGACATAAATCAATATGCCGTGTTAAAGGTTCCTCTGTTGTGGAGTCTTCTCTGGTAGAGTCGAAAATCTCTCCTCACACAGCACTGTTTTTCGCACAATTTCCGAATGTTTGCTGCATGTTCTTAGTTCATATACCTTTGTGTGGCATCAGAGGGCAAAAAAATATATATTGGGATATATTGGGACAATTTCTTTCTGAGAATGTTGCCTTTTTTAAGGAGAAATCGTGTATTTCAATCAATATGGTCGCAAAGAGTTTGCAAAGTTTGGAGAAAATCTAGTACACTTACTTGGAAATGTTTGTTAGCGTTTTAGAAAAATTGTAATAGTGGGATGTATGTTAGGAATTCGCTGGGGGGTTAGACGGTCTGACCATTGATTGAATCTGGGGGCAGGACTGATTCAGGATTGGCAGTATGAAATCTACAAGGCACCATTGATTCTCTTATATGAGGTCTTTTCGCTGGAGCATTTGATTAAAATTCCCTAATCTACTGAGTTTTGCAGTGCATATTATAGGTATTTTAAGTACTCCAGTAACTCGCACCCAGTAAAACAGCATGGGCATATTTGAAAAGGTCAATACCCAGAACCCTCTGGTTCACACACTATAAAACATAACAAGCTCCTCTTCCCTGCGCTCGCCAGCTCATCAATGGCGTTCGAATGGACCCACAGGGCAAATCATTTAAAAGGTTCGGTCTTATTCCATTTTATTACAGGTGGAGTTAAAGTTAACCGTCATGCTTAAAGAGAGAACAGCCTAGTGTTTGTTTTGCTTACCTTGGGACGTCGTGGTTTTAGGAGTTTTATGCATATTTTGTGTATCTTATTAATATAGTCCACCAATCGGATCTGAGATGTGATCTCAGTATGAATGTTTCGGTCTGTGTACGTCTGTTTCCACTCATTGTCTCTTTACTGGCCACACGTCATGATGATGAGGGGCTTTCTGCTTATTCTTTGAAGTCATCAAAACCATGGCGAACTCTGCGCACTGACATGGATGGACATTCAGAGGAAGAAGACGGGAGACGAAGGGAGCGAAGAGGGAGAATAAATCTAGATGGAATATCAGGGGAATGTTTGCTGGAGCGTTGCCCGGATTAGGCGTCAGAAAATCAATACGGGCGAGGACAGAGCGAGGAACCAGAGAGTGGAAGGGAGGAGCGAGTGAAATGGAACAAGAGCGATGGATGATGGAAGGGGGAGGACAGAATTATGGGAATGGGGCATTTGTACAAACCAGAGCACAACGTACTGCTGTTGGATGCATGGTGAATACGAGGAGCATCTCTGGACCTCTGGCTCTACAGGGGGAGGCATGCCAGGCTTTAGGAAGCCTAGACGGCCACATCCTTACTGCCACATCCTTACTGCCACATCCTTACTGTCACATTCATACTGCCACATCCTTACTGCCACATCCTTACTGCCACATCCTTACTGCCACATCCATACTGTCACATTCATACTGCCACATCCTTACTGCCACATCCTTACTGCCACATCTGTACTGCCACATCTGTACTGCCACGTCCATACAGCCACATTCATACAGCCACATTCATACAGCCACATTCATACTGCCACGTCCATACAGCCAGATCCATACTGCCATATTCATACAGCCACATCCATGCTGCCACATTCATACTGCCACATCCATACTGCCCAATCCATACTGCCACATCCTTACTGCCACATCTGTACTGCCACGTCCATACAGCCACATTCATACAGCCACATTCATACAGCCACATTCATACTGCCACGTCCATACAGCCACATCCATACTGCCACATTCATACAGCCACATCCATACTGCCACATTCATACTGCCACATCCATACTGCCCAATCCATACTGCCACATCCTTACTGCCACATCTGTACTGCCACGTCCATACAGCCACATTCATACAGCCACATTCATACTGCCACATTCATACTGCCACATCCATACTGCCCAAACCATACTGCCACATCCTTACTGCCACATCTGTACTGCCACGTCCATACAACCACATTCATACAGCCACATTCATACAGCCACATTCATACAGCCACATTCATACAGCCACATTTATACAGCCACATCTGTACTGCCACGTCCATACAGCCACATTCATACAGCCACATTCATACAGCCACATTCATACTGCCACGTCCATACAGCCACATCCATACTGCCACATTCATACAGCCACATCCATACTGCCACATTCATACAGCCACATCCATACTGCCACATTCATACTGCCACATCCATACTGGCCAATCCATACTGCCACATCCTTACTGCCACATCCGTACTGCCACGTCCATACAGCCACATTCATACAGCCACATTCATACAGCCACATTCATACTGCCACATCCATACAGCCACATCCATACTGCCACATTCATACAGCCACATCCATACTGCCACATTCATACAGCCACATCCATACTGCCACATTCATACTGCCACATCCATACTGCCACATCTGTACTGCCACGTCCATACAGCCACATTCATACAGCCACATTCATACTGCCACATTCATACTGCCACATCCATGCTGCCACATTCATACTGCCACATCCATACTGCCCAATCCATACTGCCACATCCTTACTGCCACATCTGTACTGCCACGTCCATACAGCCACATTCATACAGCCACATTCATACTGCCACATTCATACTGCCACATCCATGCTGCCACATTCATACAGCCACATTCATACTGCCACGTCCATACAGCCACATCCATACTGCCACATTCATACAGCCACATCCATACTGCCACATTCATACTGCCACATCCATACTGCCCAATCCATACTGCCACATCCTTACTGCCACATCTGTACTGCCACGTCCATACAGCCACATTCATACAGCCACATTCATACTGCCACATTCATACTGCCACATCCATACTGCCCAAACCATACTGCCACATCCTTACTGCCACATCTGTACTGCCACGTCCATACAACCACATTCATACAGCCACATTCATACAGCCACATTCATACAGCCACATTCATACAGCCACATTTATACAGCCACATCTGTACTGCCACGTCCATACAGCCACATTCATACAGCCACATTCATACAGCCACATTCATACTGCCACTTCCATACAGCCACATCCATACTGCCACATTCATACAGCCACATCCATACTGCCACATTCATACAGCCACATCCATACTGCCACATTCATACTGCCACATCCATACTGCCCAATCCATACTGCCACATCCTTACTGCCACATCCGTACTGCCACGTCCATACAGCCACATTCATACAGCCACATTCATACAGCCACATTCATACTGCCACGTCCATACAGCCACATCCATACTGCCACATTCATACAGCCACATCCATACTGCCACATTCATACAGCCACATCCATACTGCCACATTCATACTGCCACATCCATACTGCCACATCTGTACTGCCACGTCCATACAGCCACATTCATACAGCCACATTCATACTGCCACATTCATACTGCCACATCCATGCTGCCACATTCATACTGCCACATCCATACTGCCCAATCCATACTGCCACATCCTTACTGCCACATCTGTACTGCCACGTCCATACAGCCACATTCATACAGCCACATTCATACAGCCACATTCATACTGCCACGTCCATACAGCCACATCCATACTGCCACATTCATACAGCCACATCCATACTGCCACATTCATACTGCCACATCCATACTGCCCAATCCATACTGCCACATCCTTACTGCCACATCTGTACTGCCACGTCCATACAGCCACATTCATACAGCCACATTCATACTGCCACATTCATACTGCCACATCCATACTGCCCAAACCATACTGCCACATCCTTACTGCCACATCTGTACTGCCACGTCCATACAACCACATTCATACAGCCACATTCATACAGCCACATTCATACAGCCACATTCATACAGCCACATTTATACAGCCACATCTGTACTGCCACGTCCATACAGCCACATTCATACAGCCACATTCATACAGCCACATTCATACTGCCACGTCCATACAGCCACATCCATACTGCCACATTCATACAGCCACATCCATACTGCCACATTCATACAGCCACATCCATACTGCCACATTCATACTGCCACATCCATACTGCCCAATCCATACTGCCACATCCTTACTGCCACATCCGTACTGCCACGTCCATACAGCCACATTCATACAGCCACATTCATACAGCCACATTCATACTGCCACGTCCATACAGCCACATCCATACTGCCACATTCATACAGCCACATCCATACTGCCACATTCATACAGCCACATCCATACTGCCACATTCATACTGCCACATCCATACTGCCACATCTGTACTGCCACGTCCATACAGCCACATTCATACAGCCACATTCATACTGCCACATTCATACTGCCACATCCATACTGCCCAAACCATACTGCCACATCCTTACTGCCACATCTGTACTGCCACGTCCATACAGCCACATTCATACAGCCACATTCATACAGCCACATTCATACAGCCACATTCATACAGCCACATTCATACAGCCACATCTGTACTGCCACGTCCATACAGCCACATTCATACAGCCACATTCATACAGCCACATTCATACAGCCACATTCATACAGCCACATTCATACAGCCACATCTGTACTGCCACGTCCATACAGCCACATTCATACTGTCACATCCATACTGCCACGTCCATACTGTCACATCCATACTGTCACATTCATACAGCCACATTCATACAGCCACATCCATACTGTCACATCCATACTGCCACATCCATACTGCCACATCCATACTGCCACATCCATACAACCACATCCATACTGCCACATCCATACTGCCACATCCATACTGTCACATCCATACTGTCACATCCATACAGCCACATCCATACTGACACATCTATACTGCGTATACACATACAGGCTCAGTCAGTGCACTGTAGAAAACAATTTTATTTTCACAGTCTCTTCCTCAATTTGGCAGAGACAGAAAGAGACAGGCAGGCTCACTCATACAATACAAACAGCAAACATCCAGTGGATGTGGAGAATGAAGAGTGAACAGGGAGGAATCTGGATCATTCTGCAGATGACTAATGACCTATCAGAATGGGACAGGCCAAATCAATATGTTCCAAAGAGCGAAACTAAGGAATGGAGCCGGTTCTCCTGAAAATAAATATGAACTTGACGCGTTGACACGGACGATGTAATGATCAGAACCGCGATGACACAAGTGATTTAATGAGACCGATCAATTATTCAACACCCAACATAGGTAACCATGTTGACGGTGTATCGAGGTGCCAGCGGCACAGGGGACGTCTCACACACACACACGACACACACACACACGTCTCACACACACGTCTCACACACACCTCTCACACACACCTTCAGTATGGCCGAGTCAGGGAAATGGGGTTTAGTGGTGTGTGCATGGGGCACAGTGGTCTATAACTCAGGGGGAATTACTAAACGTACAACTTACAAGTCTGCCACAGGGTCTGCAATCAGCAGATAGAGAAAGAGAGAGAGGGGTGGAGAGAGGGGTGGAGAGAGGGAGAGATGGGTGGAGAGAGAGAGAGAGGGGGAGAGAAAGGGAGAGGGGTGAAGAGAGGTGGAGAAGGAAAGAGGGGTGGAGGGAGGGGTGGAGAGAGGGGTGGAGAGAGGGGTGGAGAGAGGGAGAGATGGGTGGAGAGAGAAAGAGGGGGAGAGAAAAGGGGGGTGAAGAGAGGTGGAGAAGGAAAGAGGGGTGGAGGGAGGGGTGGAGAGAGGGGTGGAGAGAGGGGTGGAGAGAGAGGTGGAGAGAGAGGGAGGGGGAGAGAAAGGGAGAGGGGTGAAGAGAGGTGGAGAAGGAAAGAGGGGTGGAGGGAGGGTGGAGAGAGGGGTGGAGAGAGGGAGAGATGGGTGGAGAGAGAGGGAGGGGGAGAGAAAGGGAGAGGGGTGAAGAGAGGTGGAGAAGGAAAGAGGGGTGGAGGGAGAAGGAGAGAAAGGGAGAGAGGGGTGGAGAGAAAAGAGGGGGAGAGAAAGGGAGAGGGGTGAAGAGAGGTGGAGAAGGAAAGAGGGGTGGAGAGAGAAGGAGAGAAAGGGAGAGAGGGGTGGAGAGAAAGAGAGGGGGAGAGAAAGGGAGAGAGGGGTGGAGAGAAAGAGAGGGGGAGAGAAAGGGAGAGGGGTGAAGAGAGAGGGGGAGAGGGGTGGAGAAGGAAAGAGGGGTGGAGAGAAAGGGAGTGAGAAAGAGGGAGATGTCTGCTTTGGCAATAGTATTCAGTTGTAACTTTCATGCCCATATGAATTGAATTGAGAGAGAGAGGTGGAAAGGGAGAGTAAGAGAAAAGGAGAGAGGGAGAGAGGAGAGAGAGAGTGAGAAGGTGAGATGTGTGCGGGCGTCTGTGTGTACAGTTTTGACACGTGTGCACGTGTCGCTGTGTTGCAACATGAATTCAAAATTGATATTTTTTTATATAATTTCATAAGATAATTATTCTGTTCCCATTTTGACAAGCTTGTTAAGTGTAAGGTTTAGGTGACACGTTACAAATGGGTTTAGAGTTAGAATTCAGGTTAGGAGCAATGTAAGCTTCATGTTGTATGTCATAGCCAAGTGACTGATTACTTACGCTACATGATTTGCTTCACCCGTGAGTGGTCATAATGTTTTGGCTCATTATATTTCTTTATAAATCAATAAAAATAATGTTTGCCTGATCATCATGTGGTAGTGTCTATATTATGTGGAAATAAATGTTATAATTGTATTTAGGTTGAAAAAGAGCATAACAAGATGTGAAAAAAGTGAGAGTGTGAATACTTTCAGAATTCACTCAGATGGATGGATGAATGCATAGATGGACTGACAGAGCAGGAGAGAGTAAGACACATATTGCGAGAGAGACACAGGAATCCTTGTTGTTGAGAGACGAGAGGCTAAAGAAAGTCAAGCTGCAGACAGCTTACTTGGTTTGTTTACAAAGCAGTTGAATCTTTGCTTGTGCTGCCATCCAAACATATATTGATATACTGGGAGAAATGTGTGTGCGTGTGTGTGTGTGTGTGTGTGTGTGCGTGTGCGTGTGTGTGTGTACACGCGCTTGTGCGTGCATAGATCAGATCTATATGTATGCAGCTGAATACACCGGGCTCCTGCTGAGGGAATCCAGAATTGCAACCTAGGTCTGTCATAAACACATTGAATTACCCATAACACCCTTCAAAACAGCCTTGCGGGGAATGAAGGTATGAGGTGAAATGATGAAGTTAAAAGGATGATTTAATTAACCAAGAATTAGAGTTAAAGGGATGATCACGCAGAAATGTGGTTATTTTTATCTAGGGATAGTGGTCAGGTGAAGAGTGAGTGCATTAGAACCACAGGATGTTTGGTCAAAACTGATGGCGTGATGATTGAAGCATATTATTAGAAAATATTGGAGGACAATTTGCATTTATCAGCCCGGAAGTGCATGGAATGGAGCGGAGAGCAATTCCGTGTACCACGCATCTCACCAATCCGTGACAATGTTTAAGACTGCAACGGACAGGATAAAGAACTAAGGGTGTGCAAACGTTTGTACAGGGACCATCGCGTTATTTTATTTATCGCTATGTTTGATTTGATGACTGTGCTCGCCTTCTGGTTTAATTTGAATCTCATTCGAATAAAACAAACGCGTGTTGCCCGGTCATTCGTGTTCTCTATAATGGACGGTACACGTGGTCTTACAAACCCTGCATGTAAACGTATGACCTGTACAGAAATGTTGCTGCTCTAGTTCCCAGGCTGTGGAAGCAAAATGAACATGAACGGGTAAAAGTGTTTAAATTAAAATACTTGTTTTTCAGTTACCCATCTATATTCTAACATGTTTTAATAGAGCAAATAAAGAACAGATGTACACTAGCTCAAATAGGATAAGACAGAATTAGCCACTTCTGAAGCTACTACCCCTGTGAGCCCAATGGCACGGCTGAATGCATTCTGTTCCTCTAAACTACCACAATAGACTGTAGCTGTATCTGCCTGACTACCATTGTTGTATCAGCCTGACTACCATTGTTGTATCGGCATGACTACCATTGTTGTATCAGCCTGACTACCATTGTTGTATCGGCATGACTACCATTGTTGTATCAGCCTGACTACCATTGTTGTATCTGCCTGACTACCATTGTTGTATCGGCCTGACTACCATTGTTGTATCAGCCTGACTACCATTGTTGTATCTGCCTGACTACCATTGTTGTATCAGCCTGACTACCATTGATGTATCAGCCTGACTACCATTGTTGTATCGGCCTGACTACCATTGATGTATCTGCCTGACTACCATTGTTGTATCTGCCTGACTACCATTGTTGTATCTGCCTGACTACCATTGATGTATCAGCATGACTACCATTGTTGTATCTGCCTGACTACCATTGTTGTATCTGCCTGACTACCATTGTTGTATCTGCCTGACTACCATTGTTGTATCTGCCTGACTACCATTAATGTATCAGCATGACTACCAATGTTGTATCTGCCTGACTACCATTGTTGTATCGGCATGACTACCATTGTTGTATCAGCCTGACTACCATTGTTGTATCAGCCTGACTACCATTGATGTATCGGCATGACTACCATTGTTGTATCGACATGACTACCATTGTTGTATCAGCCTGACTACCATTGTTGTATCTGCCTGACTACCATTGATGTATCGGCATGACTACCATTGTTGTATCAGCCTGACTACCATTGATGTATCGGCATGACTACCATTGTTGTATCTGCCTGACTACCATTGTTGTATCGGCCTGACTACCATTGATGTATCAGCCTGACTACCATTGTTGTATCAGCCTGACTACCATTGTTGTATCAGCCTGACTACCATTGTTGTATCTGCCTGACTACCATTGTTGTATCGGCCTGACTACCATTGTTGTATCAGCCTGACTACCATTGATGTATCGGCATGACTACCATTGTTGTATCGACATGACTACCATTGTTGTATCAGCCTGACTACCATTGTTGTATCTGCCTGACTACCATTGATGTATCGGCATGACTACCATTGTTGTATCAGCCTGACTACCATTGATGTATCGGCATGACTACCATTGTTGTATCTGCATGACTACCATTGTTGTATCGGCCTGACTACCATTGATGTATCAGCCTGACTACCATTGTTGTATCAGCCTGACTACCATTGTTGTATCAGCCTGACTACCATTGTTGTATCTGCCTGACTACCATTGTTGTATCGGCCTGACTACCATTGTTGTATCGGCCTGACTACCATTGTTGTATCGGCCTGACTACCATTGTTGTATCTGCCTGACTACCATTGTTGTATCGGCCTGACTACCATTGTTGTATCGGCCTGACTACCATTGTTGTATCAGCATGACTACCATTGTTGTATCTGCCTGACTACCATTGTTGTATCTGCCTGACTACCATTGTTGTATCGGCCTGACTACCATTGTTGTATCGGCATGACTACCATTGATGTATCAGCCTGACTACCATTGATGTATCAGCCTGACTACCATTGATGTATCAGCCTGACTACCATTGTTGTATCAGCCTGACTACCATTGTTGTATCGGCATGACTACCATTGTTGTATCTGCCTGACTACCATTGTTGTATCTGCATGACTACCATTGTTGTATCTGCCTGACTACCATTGTTGTATCAGCCTGACTACCATTGTTGTATCAGCCTGACTACCATTGTTGTATCTGCCTGACTACCATTGTTGTATCAGCCTGACTACCATTGTTGTATCTGCATGACTACTATTGTTGTATCGGCCTGACTACCATTGTTGTATCAGCCTGACTACCATTGTTGTATCGGCATGACTACCATTGTTGTATCAGCCTGACTACCATAGTTGTATCGGCATGACTACCATTGTTGTATCAGCCTGACTACCATTGTTGTATCGGCATGACTACCATTGTTGTATCGGCCTGACTACCATTGTTGTATCTGCCTGACTACCATTGTTGTATCGGCCTGACTACCATTGTTGTATCAGCCTGACTACCATTGTTGTATCTGCCTGACTACCATTGTTGTATCTGCCTGACTACCATTGTTGTATCAGCATGACTACCATTGTTGTATCTGCCTGACTACCATTGTTGTATCGGCATGACTACCATTGTTGTATCAGCCTGACTACCATTGTTGTATCTGCCTGACTACCATTGTTGTATCAGCCTGACTACCATTGATGTATCGGCATGACTACCATTGTTGTATCGACATGACTACCATTGTTGTATCAGCCTGACTTCCATTGTTGTATCTGCCTGACTACCATTGATATATCGGCATGACTACCATTGTTGTATCAGCCTGACTACCATTGATGTATCAGCATGACTACCATTGTTGTGTCTGCCTGACTACCATTGTTGTATCGGCCTGACTACCATTGTTGTATCTGCCTGGCTACCATTGTTGTATCGGCCTGACTACCATTGTTGTATCAGCCTGACTACCATTGTTGTATCTGCCTGACTACCATTGTTGTATCAGCCTGACTACCATAGTTGTATCGGCATGACTACCATTGTTGTATCAGCCTGACTACCATTGTTGTATCGGCATGACTACCATTGTTGTATCGGCCTGACTACCATTGTTGTATCTGCCTGACTACCATTGTTGTATCGGCCTGACTACCATTGTTGTATCAGCCTGACTACCATTGTTGTATCTGCCTGACTACCATTGTTGTATCGACATGACTACCATTGTTGTATCAGCCTGACTTCCATTGTTGTATCTGCCTGACTACCATTGATATATCGGCATGACTACCATTGTTGTATCAGCCTGACTACCATTGATGTATCAGCATGACTACCATTGTTGTGTCTGCCTGACTACCATTGTTGTATCGGCCTGACTACCATTGTTGTATCTGCCTGGCTACCATTGTTGTATCGGCCTGACTACCATTGTTGTATCAGCCTGACTACCATTGTTGTATCTGCCTGACTACCATTGTTGTATCAGCCTGACTACCATTGTTGTATCAGCATGACTACCATTGTTGTATCTGCCTGACTACCATTGTTGTATCTGCCTGACTACCATTGTTGTATCGGCCTGACTACCATTGTTGAATCAAGGCAGCATGTGAATCCATTATGACTTTTACTGTCGTGAATTTTACACGAAGATCATTCGGAAAACGATCGTCTTTGATCCATCAGGTCAGACAGGAACAAATACAACAGTGTGTGCTGCAATCTCCAGTGCTGGATAGGTGCTGCAGAAATGCCAGATTGGTCCCAACAACACAGAGCACCTTCTTTTCTTTCTCGATGACCTCCACCAACGACGGGTGCCAGACGCGAACACGAGGACTTTTGTGATTGCATGGGACAATGTAGCATTCCACCGTTCACATAACATCACAGCCCATCCAAGAACGGTTCCCCCCGCTCCGCTTTCCTTTCCTCAACCTTATTGAGGATGTTTTTTGCTGCCTTGTGGTGACAAATTGTTTGATCCTCGACCACACACATGTCCCTCGTGGATGCAATAGATGCCGGCTGCAGGGACATCTCAGCAGAAGACTACCAGGGGTGGATAAGGCATGCTAAGTGTTCCTATCCAAAGTCCATGAAGAGATGATACGGTGATGTGGAAGAGAACATGTGGCCAAACGATGAAGATTGTACAGATTAGAACAGGAATTTTTTACTGTAATTGTGTATTTTTTACCCATTTGGAACCAAAAGCCGTGAATTAGATTACATAACATTTTATTGTATGTTGGATTTTTGTGTTTGATTACTTAGGCTTGATGATCATGAACATGTTATTAGGTTTTACCATTCAGAGGTAAAACAGCTACAGTTTTGGGCCAATTCCTGATACCTGACCCTAGATCTGGACAAATAACAGGGATTGGCCCAAAACTGTAGCTGTTTATTGAACTCAATCAACATCAAACGTAGTTAGAGATTTGACAGCCGGGCTTTGTTCATGATTTGTTGTGTTTAGATGTACTAAGGGTGGTAAAATGTTACCACACACTGTGCAAACGTACTGTGTGAATTGTACAAAAGCTACACATATAGTTTTCGGTATCAAGAAAGGCTGAGATTGTAAACGTTGTGGCAAAAACCAGTGAGAGTGATTTAGTGATAAGCATCAAAGAGAGAGGGAAATAACGGAACGAGAGATGAACCGAGTGGGAGGCAGAGAGAGAAAAAGAGAGAGAGAGGGTAAGATGAACACGGACAGAGATGAACCGAGAGCTTGTTATTATCGTGCCGGTGTTACAAAGCCTTGTCATGGTGAATCAGTTGGTAAATTAGTTGGTGAATCAGTTGGTAAATCCGTTTGTGAATCAGTTAGTGAATCAATTGGTGAATCAATTGGTGAATCAGTTGGTAAATCCGTTTGTGAATCAGTTAGTGAATCAATTGGTGAATCAATTGGTGAATCAATTGGTGAATCAATTGGTGAATCAGTTGGTGAATCCGTTGGTGAATCCGTTGGTGAATCCGTTGGTGAATCAGTTGGTGAATCAGTTGGTGAATCAGTTGGTCATTTTTGTCTCACGCCGACACTGCTGCTTTCACTGTATCATCATCACAGGAACAACTGCACAGAATCTCCTACACCCCAACCCAGACTTACACACAAACAGACACAGTGGTCACACGAACCCTGAAAAACACAGGGGAACAAGCACCTGAAAGCATAATCGCACACATACACACACAGACATACACACTCACGTTGTTCCTTTCATACTTTCACACGATGTGGGAGCACCAATACAGCCCAGCGGGGTGCCGTTCTTCATCTGTCAGACGGCTTCCAGTACCCCTAGGCCCCTCTTGTCGTCGGGCCCCCTGCCAGCGCACCTCCGCCCCTGCTAAATAAAGAATGTATTGGTTCACTGCGTTACCTAACAGGACCTCTGTTGTGACATTGGAACGCTCAGCCGCTCTGCATTTTTAGCAGTTATTTATAGTCACTTTGGTATCATTATCAATAGGATGTTGCGGTTGGTCTAAACTCTTAGTACATAGCTCCAAACGGATCACACTTGTATCTCGTTTCAATCTTCCATTTAAAACCAATAGTTTTACTTTCATTCTGGGTTTTTTAAACATTTAACATCCCAAGGTCAAGGATTCAGCCGCAATGTTTTTGGTGACATATAATGAGTACAATCGTTAAGTGATCAAATGTTATTTAGTGCAATCAGTTAGTCGAAGACCAAACAATGATGAGTTTTTCAAAATCTGGGACAATACTGGCACTTTCTTTCAATATGGAGCAGGATAGACAGCAAGGAATAGGAGTAGGTGGTGGATAAGTGATCTGTCTGTCATAGAGGTGGACATGGGAACTGTTATAGAGGTGGACATGGGAACTGTCATAGAGGTGGACATGGGAACTGTTATAGAGGTGGACATGGGAACTGTCATAGAGGTGGACATGGGAACTGTCATAGAGGTGGACATGGGAACTGTCATAGAGGTGGGCATGGGAACTGTCATAGAGGTGGACATGGGAACTGTCATAGAGGTGGTGGACATGGGAACTGTTATAGAGGTGGACATGGGAACTGTCATAGAGGTGGACATGGGAACTGTTATAGAGGTGGACATGGGAACTGTCATAGAGGTGGACATGGGAACTGTCATAGAGGTGGACATGGGAACTGTCATAGAGGTGGACATGGGAACTGTTATAGAGGTGGACATGGGAACTGTCATAGAGGTGGACATGGGAACTGTTATGGAGGTGGACATGGGAACTGTCATAGAGGTGGACATGGGAACTGTCATAGAGGTGGACATGGGAACTGTTATAGAGGTGGACATGGGAACTGTTATAGAGGTGGACATGGGAACTGTTATATAGGTGGACATGGGAACTGTTATAGAGGTGGACATGGGAACTGACATAGAGGTGGACATGGGAACTGTTATAGAGGTGGACATGGGAACTGTCATAGAGGTGGACATGGGAACTGTCATAGAGGTGGACACAAACAGAGGGCACAAACATAAATTAATTGTCTAATAGAGATATTGAATTCAGTTGAATTGCCTGCTAGCCACCTTAAAATAAACGAAAAATTGAATTGATTCATGCCCTCATTCGCTACATTTCTCGTCCGTTGCTTGATGCAAAGTGGTCAAAGGCTTGGCTACATTTTATTAAAGCCAAAGATAAGGAGGCAGCGAAATGTCATTCGTGTTCAAACACAACACCAATGATAAAGCACCTCAAAGTTGTGCATCAGTAAAAAGATGGCTGTGAGAGTGATTTAATGATAATCATCAGAGAAACTGGGAAAGAAATGGAGAAAGCTGCCAACTACTAACTTTAATGATAGCTGCCTTGTTTCACTCCAATAAAGTAAATAAACGCCACTCATCTGGAAACCCTGCCTGCTTTAACTCTTCTCTTATTCCGAAATTTGAATCGATGAACGAGGAGCGAAAACGTCTAACTTCTTCAAATTTATAATAACAGTAAACGGATAATGACCCATAAAATGGTTATCCATTATTATGTTAAATATAATATAACGGTGGCCAGGGGGCACACGGACCCAGAACAGTCATCCTCTACCACCCAAGGTAACCATGGTGACCACACCCTAACTTCCTAACACCTTTTTCCGCACACTCTGAATTTTTACAAATTTACAATGCTCGAGTTTTGTATTTCGAGTTCATGAATCCAAAAAAGATGTATACCACACACGCAATAGAGGAATGAACCTTCTACTTTTGACCAGTTACATTGGCATTGCTACAACCAATACCATATTGTCTATCAATCTATAAGTAAAAACAACATCACACACATGACAGAGAGTTTTAAGAAAACGTATCTCCATCTTTGCTCAGCTTTTGCCTTAATTTTGAGCCTAAAAGATGAAACATGGAATTCGCCCCAGTGCTCAGGAAGGACAAGGCCTTTCTTATAGGTAAACACTGTGTCCGTGCGTGCGAGTGTGCGTGTACGTGCGTATCTGTCTTTGTGTGTGCGTGCGCGAGTGCATGTGTGCGCGCGTGGAATGTGCGCGCGCGCGGAGACAACAGGAAATAAATCATTACTATCAAACTCGCCCAGGCTCCATGTTTCCCGTAATAGCTCATTAAACAGCTACACTCACTCACAGCTTCATTCACATGTCTCATCCTAAACAGTACCGTGTGTATATAGGCGCTGTGCTCCCGGTTTGCCTGTGCTGCTCCAGGAAGCTGCCTAGAAACACAGCCGCAACACACCTCTTATACTCTATTAAACAATGTGTCATTAGGAGAGGCTCGTTTGTATCACACCATTTACATCATGGCGCAGCCAGGCTTTGCCGGAACTTTCTAATTGATTCTTATTGCCGGAGGTGATGCGACTGGTTCCCTGTGTGTGCGCGGCCGCGTGCGCGTGTCAGGTACGTGCGCTCCCATGTCTGTGTATGAGCGCGCGTAACGGTTTAAGCCGTGACACTTTGGTTTTTAATTTGCATACAGCGCGCATGTAAAACACCAGTATGTGGGTTAATGGAAGAACAATCAAATCCCCTTGACATGCACTTTATTATTGAATAGCACTGTCGAACAGAAGTGTTTGAAATGGTTTTAATATTATTAGGAAATATTTAAAGGTCTCCAGTTGTATATCTTCCATTGGATTTTACTGAGCATTCATGAACACGGAGCAGTCCGTTCCCCATCCCATCTGAAGGTGCTCGTAGCCCCACGCAGCAGGTGTTTTCCTGTCACAACATCAGCCATTCACAGAGCAGGTGCCAGTCAGCTCCACCAATAGTCCCTCTAATGAAACATTTGTATTTCCTCATTGCGGAATAAAGCCATCCACCTTCGCCCCCTTTAAAAATATAGGTGTTTTGATGCCGGGCTCCATTAAAGGTAAAAGAACCTCCGCCTCTCCGTCAAGGACAATAAACTGTCATCTGATGAAGGCCGCTCTCTCTGCCCCATTTCATGCCGCTAAGAGAAACCGCTAAGAGGGACGAGCGGCAGATGCAGTAGAGGAAGGAGAGAGGGAGGGAGGTGTGGATGGATGGATGGAACGGGGTCGGGGGGACAAAAACGTTACGACAGGTTATTAGGATTCATCTTTGCTCCATAATGGATGTTCTTTCAGCGGGGCGCGCACACGCCACTTCCTCATCCCATTCACCAGCTGCACGACAGAAAAGATACTGAATTATTAGCGGATGGTTGCCATGGCAGTGGTACACGGTACAGGCTTTCGGGAACAAGCCGATAATTAAAGCGGAGAGAGAAAGAATGGCGAGACGAGTGTCAAGTTCAAAGATGTCTGAAGAGAGGGAGAAAATGTTTGTTATGTTAACGCGGGTGTAACCTGCGGGGCTTTAATTCCACGATTTAAACGCTATAAAACCACGTTGGCCTGCCGAGCAAAAGCCTACTGGCCTGGGGAGCTAATGGAAGTGTTCAGGACGTTCCAAATAGCTGTGGTTGTGCCAGCATGCCCCTAATCTCTCCTGAACCACAGGAACACGAACGCAACCCCAGAGCTGAACACGAACACAACCCCAGAGCTGAACAGGAACACAACCCCAGAGCTGAACACGAACACAACCCCAGAGCTGAACATGAACACAACCCCAGAGCTGAACGTAAACACAACCCCAGACCAGAACACGAACACAACCCCAGAGCTGAACACAACACTCTCTGTGCCGTCTGTGTACCCACCTCTTGCTTCCCCGACTACTCTTGCCTGTATTTTAACAGCATTTGGAAACTACTCACCTGGGTCTGTCTGCATCTGGGTCTACCTCTAAGTGTGACGCCTGATAAACACAAGCCTCACTTCTGGGGCTTTAGACAGTTTTCTGTTGTTACATGGCCGGGGGTTTCTGTGTTTTACTTCGTTTTTTTCTGTTTCTGTACAATTAATCATGTTTCTTTGTGTTCTAGGGCTTTTCGGTGGGTCGCTATGTCTTTTGTTGGCGTTTCAGTGGGTTTTTCTGTTTCTTTGTGTCTATGTGCTTTTGTGCTTTTTATCTTTGTGTTACCCTGAACATCTTTTAGTAATTTTGGGTTTCTGTGTGTTTTTGTGCGTCACGTTGGTGACGACATAATCAAACACTTTAACCTTAACCCTTTCCGTGCTACAGGGCCAGTGCTATCAAAAGCCCTCCTTCCAGTGGACGAGTTAGGAATTCAGAGCACACTCAACGGGTGTGTAACTTCTGCCTTTCAACTGGTCACTCTACCAGAGGCTGGTGTAATTCCATTGCGCCTCTGCGTTATCTTGGGTAGCTTTTGATGACACCACTGCTTCTGTTTGGTCGGCCTGTCTGTTGCAGTAATAGGACGTTGCAAGCGCAAGTGTATTTTTCAAGACGATTTTGGACGAGACAGACAGCGGTTTCATTTCTACGCGAAACATTTCCAACAATTAAACGTAGCTCGTCGTGTTCCCCATAATACTCTTTGTTTGAACAGACTATCGACTGTTCACATTAAAGATAAATGTCTCTAGTATCTTATCTCTTGGACTTTTGACTGATTGTAAAGTCTTAAATCTAAACAGTCATACTCTATGTGTGTTTTGCGAACAAATCCAAACATCTCCTCTCTGGTTCCATTAATCAAAATGCAATGAGCTCCTCTCCTGCCCACTCTCAAACCTTCCCAGTGTGGCTTAAATATTCACAATCTACCCCAAAGTCAATATCATCCTTAAATGAGCACCTTTCAGTGGTTTATTGCTACCAAAGACGGTCTAGAACTAGGGGTCTAGAACTCTGATATGCTGTATTCGTGTTGTCTTGAAACACTTGGACTGGATTGACGACGACCCATTTGTACTTTCCCCTGTCGGTTTTGGCTCCATCTCTTCTGAGAGTTGTCGCAAGTGGCTAGTGGTTACTGCCAAGTGGCAAGCGGCAAGCCACTCCGGTAGAGCTATGATCCCCAAGGGAGTATTGATTATGGACGTACAATGATGGATAGACTGAGTTGAAACCACTGACGATCCAGTCAATAGCAGTCCAGTCTTTATTGCTCCAATTGGAAAATGTGTGGCGCAAATGGAGTTTTTTCCTTTTACCCAGGGCCAGACGCACTACATAATCCATGTTATATTCTGATCCATGGGCATGTCCTGGTGTCAAGAAGCGACCACGTTATTCAGACGATGCAACCCGGCCATTGCAACGGATCCAAAATGGCCGGCAACATCAACAGTTATATATGGTAGACGAATCTGCAAAAACCAGACCGGTTGGAACGCACCCACAGGTCTTCTGTGTTTCCTTGGTCTCCGCTCGTCCTGCCCACAGCTGATAACACCGTAGATGACGCCAGTCGTCAGGTTAGTAGAACTGACTGCCCAGAGGCCCCGCGTGTGCTACCTCCTTCCAGAGTCCGTCGTCCACTGGTTTTGAACGAACGCGCCAGACGACCTGAGAGGATGTGTTCCAGGGCGACGGCGGGGGGAATTCTGCAATTCCAGCCTCGTGGGGATCTTCAAGTTGTCGAGCAGAACAAACGGAGCTACAACTAATCAGAAACCCGCGGAGATTTTGTGTGCAGACGCAGACGAGAAAACGCGCGCACGAGCTCTTACCCGTACTAGCGCGCGCGCGCACGCACGTTCGCTATTCCAGTCTTGTTCGTTATCTCTGTTTCTCTCAACATATACAGCCACGTACACACGTACACACACACACACACACACACGCAGCGTAAGTGCAGGTGGTTCTCTCATTGTCATTCATCAGTCAGCCGTGAATGAAGGTCAACACTTAGAAGGAGGGCATGTGGAGAACAAGCCAATCAGAAGTAAGAAATGAGATGAAAGTATGATTGACTCATCGAGCGAGAGAGCGCTGCGATATCTGCATACGGAATGGGGAGAATGAAAGAGCTCGTTGCTGTGGTAACACACCTGCGGTGTTTGGAATGTGGAAGAGACTTCTGTGATTTGAAGGGTTGGAGTCTGAGGGCAAGGTGAGATCGTATGTGTGTGTGTGTGTGTGTGTGTTTGAGGTGGGGGGTTCTAAGCGTGTGCACCTTCGCATGCTCAAATGTGCTTCACAGTTCAGGTTAGGTTCAGCATCGTGTAAGATGGACGAGGGCTTTGCATACTTCTCTCTATTGTTTATGGTCTGTTTATGGTATAGTATGTACACACTCAGGCGCACCTTCAACTGCACGTTAACAGAAATATCCAACCAGCCAATCACGTGGCGGCAAACCCATGCATTCAGGCATGTAGACATGATGCTATGGTTCAAACTGGAATGTGATTGAAAGGTGATTTAAGGGATTTTGAACGGCTGACAAGTCTGCTGCAACTGCATGATGCTGTGATATCACTACGGACCTTAATCTCTGAGGACTGTTTCCAGCACCTTGTTGAAACTATGCAAGGAAGAATTAAGGCTGTTCTGAATGCAAAATTGTAATGTTTCTGAATCTGAATTAAAGTTATTTAGATATAACACACCTCCAGTATATATGTTATGTGTATACATTTTAATTATTGCTCTTTTCTGGCCCACAAATCTTTTAGAATAAACAAATTACAAATGTGGCCCTTTATATAATTTCAACGTGCTGATGTGGCCCCTGAGCTGAAATATTTGCCCTCCCGTGCCCTAGCCTAGATGGTCTGGACTACAGGAAACCTGAAACCCCTGGATGGTCTGGACCACAGGAAACCTGAAACCCCTAGATGGTCTGGACTACAGGAAACCTGAAACCCCTGGATGGTCTGGACCACAGGAAACCTGAAACCCCTGGATGGTCTGGACTACAGAAAATCTTAAACCCCTTGATGGTCTGGACCACAAGAAACCTGAAACCCCTGGATGGTCTGGACCACAGAAAATCTTAAACCCCTGGATGGTCTGGACCACAAGAAACCTGAAACCCCTGGATGGTCTGGACCACAGGAAACCCGAAACCCTTAGATGGTCTGGACGACAGAAAATCTTAAACCCCTGGATGGTCTGGACCACAGGAAACCTGAAACCCCTGGATGGTCTGGACCACAGGGAACCTGAAACCCCTAGATGGTCTGGACCACAGACAATCTTAAACCCCTGGATGGTCTTGGTTTCCTTTTAATGTTTCCTCCTTGTGTCGCTTGTTGTACCGTGTTAGTGATTGTCAGCATCTTATTACATGATCTTTAGGGTTTGAGTCTGAGTATCTGTATTAGACCTTTGTGACTGTAACTGTTGAGATGACCAGAGCTTCACACAGCAGAATATATATATATATATATATGTAATTGATATGTGATATGTGCCTTTCAGCTGTCAAACCGAGCCTTGCAACACAGGCAGAGGAAAACAGATGCAGAGAAGGTGGCCTTCCCCCCCTCTCTTCCACACTTCACTCTCCCATTTATTTCAATTTGTCTCGCTTTACTTTTCCCTTAAGGAGGCAGTTGGTCACGTGCGACCGCGTACACGCCCGAGAAATTGTCTGCCCTCTGCCTGTAATGGAACATTTAGATGGAGGCTCGGGCACTAATATGAACATCTGGGCTGCAGGCCGCCGTCGACCACAGTCGTCTGCTGTTGCCATCTCACGGCTTAAGTAGTCCACGAGACGGACCCCGAATATGCTGCGTCAAGCGCCCTCGGGCCGTCTCCGTTTCTGTTTCGGTTGCTGTGTGTCTGCCGTGTTTGAGACATGGCGATAGCGGCAGAGAAATTGCACGTTTCTTTTTCCTACCATCCCATTTTTCATCCCTCCATTCTATAAAATGTTGCCGCGGAGATTTCACACCGTGACAAATAGAGCCAGGGTTACATTGTTTAAATATTATTAGGACGCTTAGATTCACAGCTATCCATCGGGCAATTGTTTTTAAGGTTACGGTCAACATAACTGAACTTGGCACCTCGTGGATATGTGCAGTGCCTTCAGTAAAGTATTAGACTCCTTCACTCTCCCCACTTTATTTAAATGCAGTCAGTCTAAACACAACACCCCATAATGACAAAGCAAATACACTTTTTGAGAAATGATGCCGATTTATTGAAAAGCTTTAATAATAAATGAAAATAAGTAGTACGACCTGTTGCCATGACGCTCAGATGCATCCTGTGTCCTTCGCACACCTGTAGCAAAATTGATTAATTGGACTTGTGTGGCGCTGCCGGTCATGGCCTGGCCTCCAAATTACCGATTGAGCACCTGTAGAATGTGCCGGACCGACAAATCCGAACCATAGCGGCTCCGCCTTGCAATGTAGAAGACTTGACGGACCTGCTGCTGAGGTCTGGATGCCAGGCAACACAAGAGGACACCTTCAGGGTTCTGGTAGAGTCCATGTCTCTGCGGCTTGGCGCTGTTTGGAGGCCCGTGGCATATTGGGCTGGCGGTCGTAATGATTCGGCTGATCGGTATTCATGGCGTATGAAGGCAAACGCCTTTATATTGAGAGAGAGCGTAGACACAGATCTGACGCCGCAGTCTAGTTTGAGTCAGAAACACGTACGACACCCGTTCTCTTTATTCGATTGAAATGTTGGTTCAACTTCCACACTCAACCTGCCTTGCGCTGCTCATTGCGAGGATCCGCTGAATTCACCGTGGGCGTTGTTGTTTTATTTGACGTCCGTACAAATGCCCGTCTGAACGTGTTTAGAAAATGAAATAAGGGTTTCGGCGTAAGCATAGCTTAGGACCGGTTTCCGTAGACAGCTATTGAATAAGGAGAGAGGGAAACGAGACAGAGAAATCTGTAGCTCCCGGCGAGTCCTCTTCATTACACGGTCGCGGAGAACGAGTCTTTGTACATTTCATGAGACAAGGGCTTCTTTTGTGTGTGTACTCTCCCATAGCTGATTATGGTCTGCCGTGGTAAGAAGAGGAGAAGGAAGGGGGGGGGGGTGGCAATTGAGAGATCAAAGGACAGTGTGTAATGGCGTTGATTTCTTTCCCTTTGCTTAGGTCTATCTGACTTTGAGGTCAGAGCTGCGGGGAACGTGGGGAAAGAGGAGAGGCCCAGTTGGACGTTCTCGATCAGTGTTAAGCTGAAACCCCAAAGGAGTGTGAGTCTGTGACTTCTAACAATCAGAAGTAGACAGAGGTATAGGTTAGGGCGAGTGAGAGAGCCATGCTATCCTTCTCTATAGCCGTCACTGTCCTTAACATGCTAACAGACTTATAGCCATGCAACACTTTTTTATTTGCAGTCAGTCATCTTAAAATATGGCAACAGTTGCATAGCTGTGCTAGCATGCTCTATCTGTCTGACATTAATCCCCATATTGCGTTGACAAAGAAAATTATTTAATTCATCGTTAAGAAGACGATGCCTCCTTGCGCAAAGACAACAATGTATTACAAGCAGTCAGGAAAGTATATTTAGGATGCATTTATAACCGAAACAATGAAGGGACTGCATCATTCCTGATTGAAAATGTTAAACTCAAAATGTTTTTTTACATAGATTGACAGTGATTCAATTATTTGGTGTATGCCAGCTTTTATAAGACATCCCTAATGATATTTTAGGGTTGAAGACAAAGACACGCACACATACACACACACACACACACCCTGCACACTGACTAGTCTAACAATGTATTTTCTCATTCCGGGCACCTGTGGGGATACCTCCGTGTTGTTCCAAACTATATTTTACAGAAATGAATCCGCCATGCATACAGACATTGTGGAAAACATATCACAATCTGAGACCCTCTCGGTCTTTATAGCAACTCCAGCAGCATCCAGGCTGATTTAGATGCGAACAGCCTATTCGCACACATGGAGAAAATGACACTTGTTTCCTATTTTCCCATTCTCTCCTCCGAGTGCTGCTTTGCAAATTAAGCAGAGTGTTTGTGACAGCTTGGGCAACGGTAGTGAAGGCAAGCAGAGCTTTGGATTGCGAATTTCCCCTATAGGGGTTGGTCTTAGTTTGATACACTTAATAAACAGGAAATCCTACAGGCATACTGGCAGTGGCAGCAATAGAACTGCGTATTTCTCCCATCCAAGAGATTGTGGTACTGAAAATGGAAAATGCTAACGGTTTAGAGCATTTTTGATAGGTGTGTGTGTGTGTGTGTGTGTCAGCGGGGTGCGGGGGGGGGCCTTAGCTACCACATAAAAGTGATGTACTGAAATGACTTCATATCCTGTCCTGCCAACGTCAGACTGTAGAGCTAATCTACACGCATCAGGCTTTCTGTTGAATCCTATGACTTTGGATCTGTCCTGATGAAGTTGGTTGGCTGGCTGGATGAGCCCTTAATTTAGCCAATCGTTTATATATACTGTAACTTGGTCCTGAATCTACTGAATCAACTTCCGAATATCTGCTGTCTATGGTCCTGAATATACTGAAGCAACTCCCTGATATCTGCTGTCTATGGTCCTGAATATACTGAAGCAACTCCCTGATATCTGCTGTCTATGGTCCTGAATATACTGAAGCAACTCCCTGATATCTGCTGTCCATGGTCCTGAATATACTGAAGCAACTCCCTTATATCTGCTGTCTATGGTCCTGAATATACTGAAGCAACTCCCTTATATCTGCTGTCCATGGTCCTGAATATACTGAAGCAACTCCCTGATATCTGCTGTCTATGGTCCTGAATATACTGAAGCAACTCCTGATATCTGCTGTCCATGGTCCTGAATATACTGAAGCAACTCCCTAATATCTGCTGTCCATGGTCCTGAATATACTGAAGCAACTCCCTGATATCTGCTGTCTATGGTCCTGAATATACTGAAGCAATATGGTACTGAAGCAACTCCCTTGATATCTGCTGTCCATGGTCCTGAATATACTGAAGCAACTCCCTGATATCTGCTGTCTATGGTCCTGAATATACTGAAGCAACTCCCTGATATCTGCTGTCCATGGTCCTGAATATACTGAAGCAACTCCTGAATATACTGAAGCAACTCCCCCTGAATATACTGAAGCAACTCCCTGATATCTGCTGCAACTCCCTGATATCTCTATGGTCCTGAATATACTGAAGCAACTCCCTGATATCTGCTGTCTATGGTCCTGAATATACTGAAGCAACTCCCTGATATCTGCTGTCCATGGTCCTGAATATACTGAAGCAACTCCCTGATATCTGCTGTCCATGGACCTGAATATACTGAAGCAACTCCCTGATATCTGCTGTCCATGGACCTGAATATACTGAAGCAACTCCCTTATATCTGCTGTCTATGGTCCTGAATATACTGAAGCAACTCCCTGATATCTGCTGTCTATGGTCCTGAATATACTGAAGCAACTCCCTGATATCTGCTGTCTATGGTCCTGAATATACTGAAGCAACTCCCTTATATCTGCTGTCCATGGTCCTGAATATACTGAAGCAACTCCCTTATATCTGCTGTCCATGGTCCTGAATATACTGAAGCAACTCCCTGATATCTGCTGTCATGGTCCTGAATATACTGAAGCAACTCCCTGATATCTGCTGTCTATGGTCCTGAATATACTGAAGCAACTCCCTGATATCTGCTGTCTATGGTCCTGAATATACTGAAGCAACTCCCTTATATCTGCTGTACATGGTCCTGAAACTACTGAAGCAACTCCCTTATATCTGCTGTCTATGGTCCTGAATATACTGAAGCAACTCCCTGATATCTGCTGTCTATGGTCCTGAATATACTGAAGCAACTCCCTGATATCTGCTGTCTATGGTCCTGAATATACTGAAGCAACTCCCTGATATCTGCTGTCTATGGTCCTGAATATACTGAAGCAACTCTATGGTCCTGAATATCTGCTGTCTATGTCCATGGTCCTGAATATACTGAAGCAACTCCCTGATATCTGCTGTCTATGGTCCTGAATATACTGAAGCAACTCCCCTATGGTCCTGAATATCTGCTGTCCATGGTCCTGAATATACTGAAGCAACTCTATGGTCCTGATATCTGCTGTCTATGGTCCTGAATATACTGAAGCAACTCCCTGATATCTGCTGTCTATGGTCCTGAATATACTGAAGCTGATATCTGCTCCATGGACCTGAATATACTGAAGCAACTGTGATATCTGGTCTATGGTCCTGAATATACTGAAGCAACTCCCTGATATCTGTCCTGACCTGAATATACTGATGGATATCTGCCTGAATATACTGAAGCAACTCCCTGATATCTGCTGTCCATGGTCCCTGCAACTCCCTGATATATGGTCCTGAATATACTAGAAGCAACTCCCTTATATCTGCTGTCCATGGTCCTGAATATACTGAAGCAACTCCCTGATATCTGCTGTCTATGGTCCTGAATATACTGAAGCAACTCCCTTATATCTGCTGTCCATGGTCCTGAATATACTGAAGCAACTCCCTGATATCTGCTGTCTATGGTCCTGAATATACTGAAGCAACTCCCTTATATCTGCTGTCCATGGTCCTGAATATACTGAAGCAACTCCCTGATATCTGCTGTCTATGGTCCTGAATATACTGAAGCAACTCCCTTATATCTGCTGTCCATGGTCCTGAATATACTGAAATAACTGAAGCAACTCCCTTATATCCCCATGGTCCTGAATATCTGCTGTCTATGGTCCTGAATATACTGAAGCAACTCCCTGATATCTGCTGTCTATGGTCCTGAATATACTGTCTATGGTCCTGAATATACTGAAGCAACTCCCTTATATCTGCTGTCTATGGTCCTGAATATACTGAAGCAACTCCCTGATATCTGCTGTACATGGTCCTGAAACTACTGAAGCAACTCCCTTATATCTGCTGTCCATGGTCCTGAATATACTGAATCAACTTCCCGATATCTGCTGTACATGGTCCTGAAACTACTGAAGCAACTCCCTTATATCTGCTGTCCATGGTCCTGAATATACTGAAGCAACTCCCTGATATCTGCTGTCTATGGTCCTGAATATACTGAATCAACTTCCCGATATCTGCTGTACATGGTCCTGAAACTACTGAACCAAATCTCTGCTATCTGCTGTCCCTGCTATCTGTTGTCCCTGCTATCTGCTGTCCCCACTATCTGCAGTCCCCGCTATCTGCTGTCCCTGCTATCTGCTGTCCCTGCTATCTGCTGTCCCTGCTATATTTTGTCCCTGCTATCTGTTGTCCCTGCTATCTGCTGTCCCCACTATCTGCTGTCCCCACTATCTTCTGCCCCCGCTATCTGCTGTCTGCTATCTTCTGCCCCTGCTATCTGCTGCCCCTGCTATCTGTTGTCCCTGCTATCTGCTGCCCCTGCTATCTGTTGTCCTTGCTATCTGCTGTCCCCGCTATCTGCTGTCCCCGCTATCTGCTGTCCCTGCTATCTGCTGTCCCCGCTATCTGCTGTCCCCACTATCTGCTGCCCCAGCTATCTGCTGCCCCTGCTATCTGCTGTCCCTGCTATCTGCTGTCCCTGCTATCTGCTGTCCCCGCTATCTGCTGTCCCCGCTATCTGCTGTCCCCGCTATCTGCTGTCCCTGCTATCTGCTGTCCCTGCTGTACATGGTGTAGAGTGGAGAATTGTATTCCTAATAGCGAATGTGAAGCTAGGTTTTAGATGTTGGTGCTGTTAGCACAATCATGGTGAGGTTAATTAAGTATAAAATATGAATAGCCTCAGTCTTAAGAACGCATACATGTTTTAAAAATTGAGACTATAACTAGCATTGGCACAAATGCTATTCTCTGTGACTTAATTTTACTAACGACTCTTTATGTTGTTGCTTTTAAATTGCTTGTTTTTGTCGTTGCCCTTTGTCTTCATTTCTTGATTACCTTCATTAATATGTAACAATATAGCATTATTGCGATTTTAATTATTGTTATAGACACGCTTACATACACACAGATTATCTGAACAGTGCTTTGAAAAAGGTTGTGACATTATAGACACATTTAAAAGAAGAAAACGTTTTTTTATCGTCGTCAGTGGGAACGATTTGCGGATTTGTTTTGTACTGTAAAAGCAACAGAATGACCAGGCCTATCCAAACCATGTTACTAGCATCACTACTGTTATTACACAACATATCAATGACATATTAATCATCACGTTCCCACAAAACGGCAGCAGGTTTTGCTAAATATAGGGTGGGAGTGGCCTAAGCACGACCAGGTGGACTGAGGTGGGGACGTCTTCACTTGGGTCCATCCAACGACCAAACCAGTGTATTGTTTCTAGGTGTGATGTTAGACGTTTACAGACTAGTTGTAGTGAAGGTGGAAGCCGACTGGCAGCGAACAGTCGTCAGCTAGTTAACAAATCCTTCTCTAGTAAATGCAAGTTCAATTGAATTAAATAGCCACAGCACAACAAGAAAGCATCGATCCGAGTGCAAAATTGTCTCTCTAATGCTGGCCTCCTCGACACAAGTCTAATCTCTACCTCACGTGGCCGGTCTGGTATCCAATTAGCCACAGTGCAAGCTGCTTGAATATGTTTAAGCCATTATCAAGGTGAGAGGAACCTCAAAGCTGGCCTTCAGTTCCCTGAACAATCCCCCAATGGCCAGCATTTCAGACTGAAAGGACTAATTCCATAGTTCAGAGTGAAAACAAGAAGCGTTGAGCAAGAAGCCTAAACTCTGCCGAGCACTGTAAAAAGGATGCAGTCTGTAATTCGAACACAATCGCTTAATCACATTTTAATGTGATATACTTGAACCATACTGGAATTGTGTGAATTAAAATAATATATGCATCCTGGTGGTCACATCTGTCTGCGCTTTATTCATCTCCTCTCAGTTATTATACAGAGATACTACACAGTCAACTCCATTAAGATGGATTTGTGATCATAGACCATAGTTCTTGAATATGGCACCTTGTACCTTTCTTAAATAATTCCCTATTTCAACTGAAAACATTGAAAATAATCTTGGTTTCCACATGTTGGTGATTTGAACATCGCAGGAACAATCTTGTAGTCACTCATGTCTTCAAAACCCACCAGACACACGGTCACATTGTTCTGTGGGTCAACACAAGAACACCAACATAAGCATCGTCATCTGGAAGCTTTTACAGATCAGGGCTGGCGTTTACATCAATGCAGTACAATCAAACATGCAGCGCTTTGATAATGCTGTGGTATTTTAGAAAATGTGTCAGATATTTTAGATAACCATGTTCAATTCAGTTCACAAACATTAGGGCTGAACACAAGGTTTTGTGGTTTCCAAACATACACAGGTAGTTTAGAAAGAGATGCAGCTGTATGTGTGCGGATATTTTGGCAATCCTAAAAAGCAATGTGTCAATAAATAAATTCATGCAATTTCCATGAACCTCTTTTATATTATATATATATACATTTAAGTTTAATTCGCAAAAATGTAATATGTTTCTGCAATGTTGATTGTCTGAAAAAAGTTTAGACAAAATGTTTTTTCATTTTAGAAGAGCGAATTATTGAGCAAGAACGTAGGTGAAAATAACACATCATTGGCAACTGTTTTTCCAAAGCAGTTGTCAGTCACAAGAAAATGCATACATGTACAATTTCACTGTTCATGTATCCTACTCTACAGATAAAACAAGACAACTTGCGTAATTCCGTTGGTAAACTTTGAAACAGAATGTGACAAATGAAGGCGTCTCCACTCAACCCGGCACTGTGAAACATCTGAAGTGGGATTATGTAAACCTGGCAGTATGAATCCCTAAGCTTTGTGATAGATGCTCTGAGAAGGTTGTGCTGAGGTGGTGAGAAGATGCCTCTCCACCCCTGCTTCTAATAAGCTCTCGTGGGAACTGTTACAAGCAACCAACTGCAAAGTGTGAAAAGCCTCAACTACTTTTGGCCTATAACAAGGAAAGTGTGAACATTTCGAGTTATACAATAACACCCTTGTATCACACGCTCTGGAGACAAGCTGTCGGATGGCACGGATCAAGGGCTACTAGTAGATGTCGGATGCACTGATGGCTCAATGCGCCATCACTGCAATGCAGCACGGATGAGCCGTGTTTCTGTGATTGTTTGCTGTTTCGTGGGGGTTTAAGGGGATGTGGGGCGATACCTCAGAGCTGCCGGGCCCTCCCATTGGTCAGTTGTACACAAGCCAGACGGGTTACAGTGATGTGCTGTGTGTACGCGTCAGTGGAATATTAGACTGACATTATTAATGGATTTAATATGACCTGGTCCAGAGATTCTAGAGGACTGTGTATCCCACCAATTGTGGTTCAGAGCATATGTACCTTTCCAGTGTCCTGGTATTTCAGAGTATTATTCCTGATATTTCAGAGTATCAGTACCTGGCACCTCAGAGTAGTACTGCCTGATACTTCAGAGTATTAGAAGCTGGTGCTTGAGAGTATTAGCAGCTGGTACCTTAGAGTATTAGTAGCTAGTGTAATAGAGATTTTGTCACAGGTATTGGTATTGTAAAAGTCGCTTGCATTTTAGGTTTAAGTCAATGGTCTTTCAGTGCATAAGTCAATGGTATTTTAGTGCATAAGTCACTGGTCTTTCAGTGCATATGTCACTGGTATTTCAGTGCGTAAGTCACTGGTATTTCAGTGCATAAGTCACTGGTATTTCAGTGCATAAGTTACCTGTATTTCACTATACAAGTCACGTGAATTTCAGTGTAGGAATCTGACATTTCTGTGGGAGTCAAGAGGCTGCAGGCACAGTGCCAACGAGGTAGCTTTCATCCCTGGCAATATTGCTTCCTGTTGACATATAGGAACACCGGTTGTGTTTATTTTGTCGGTAGAAGCGACTCAATAAGCCAAGGAGAGAAAAGTCAGTGTAATTAATTTTCAGTTTGGCCTGGTTATAGTGGAGTCTCATAGCTCCTTTCATTCCACATCATTGTTAACCATCTCCCTCCAAACCTGAGGCTCCAGATCAACAGGTCTACGACCTTATCTACACTCAGGCTTCATCAGAGTCCAAAAACACGTCCTCGCTCTGATGAGTTGGGCGTCTCTTACGCCGGGTATCCTGTCTTTTATATGGTCTTATGTAGCCGTATAAAAGTCACATAGCTACGACTGCATGTCTGTTGGGGCTCGTTTTATGATTTAAGGGTTCTGGGACATAAGGGCAGATGGACCTACAATAAGCTGCATGCCATTCAAATAGCATTCGAATTAATCGACCTTATATACCTACATACAAGCCGCACCCACGTCACTTTCTTCAGACATACTGCCTTTTACAATTCAGTGATAAACAACTAGGTATAAATAAAGTCGATGAGTGAGCCATGTGGGCGTGGCTAAACATACGGCTTAAATTAACCAGGAAGATAGATGACAGGAAAGGTTCAATTTTACCCAACAGACACACTATGTATTTATTCCGTATGTCTTACATGATGATTTCCAATTAGGCATATATGCATACATACATCATTTTTGAACTGACTGATTCGAAAGCTGCTGTGTTAATGCGATGCATCACTTTGAAATAGTTATAGCCGTGATAGCTAGCAAAAGACGTGTTAGATAAACAATATGGTTCTATTTCGGGTTTTAGTGCGCAGTGGTACACCAACGACAGCAAAACACTTTGATGATGATTGACAGATACCCAGAGAGTGACTAACGAAAAACACAATGTTGCAGGAACGCAGCTGTCTATTACAACAAAGAAATTGTAATTTGCAGTGATTATTAATGTCTCTGTGGACTTCTCTCCAAGCAGCATGTGGTGTACTTCAGCAGTGAGGCTATAAGTGGTGTAGAATATATATGTGGTGTGATATATCAGCAATGGTATATGGGGGTGTGATCCGTACAGAAATCGATGGCAGAACAAACTGAGCCCAATCTGCACACTGCCTAGCCCTAACCGTAAAACCAAGAACCAAGACAGTTTATGTCTAGTCATACTCCAGAACCTAGCATGTAATGCCTAAACTTAACCCAAATTCTAAGGCCAACCTTATCCCTTTGTCAGATAAGGCATCTGCCAAACACACAGTCACACAGTCACACACACATACAGTGACAAAAAATGCACATGCAATTTACATGACCAAACCGTTTTACTGTAGGAACATGCATTGACCATTGACCATACATTCAGTTGCCCCAAAAAAATAGGATTTTCAAAGTTTCAATCTAGAACAGTGATCCTTTTATGTCCACTGTCAAGCATCGAGTCTCTGCAACACAACACATGACATGATGAATAACACCCAACAGAATTCTCTCATTTCGTCAACTTGAAAGCTCCGGCGCTCCATTTGTCATGTGTGTGTGTGTCTGTGATCCGGTTTTCCTTTGATATCAGGAGAGAAAAGAAAAATCGGATTCTATAATTCAAATGAAGCAATTAGGGTTAGCGTAATAACATCTCTGGCTGTTATTTATGCAGGGGCTTTTTTTTGGGAGACCCTTGGTTGTTGAATAAAACCATCTGGGTCAGGCCCGCATTTAATCTCGCCTCATTGAGAGGGATCAGACGAGGCAGGTCGCTTAATGAGAACGAGGGTTGCTCCTCTCTATTGATGACAGATTGGCCTGTGAGGGGAAAGTGTCTGTATGTAGTGTTCTCAAGGCCAAACGTGGCCATTTTGTGTTCCACCAAAGGCAAATGGCAAAAATGTCACGGTTGGGTTTTCTATTCCTGTGAAAAGCCTGTATTAGGCTGAGTAAGCTGACACTAGGTCTTTACCTTAATATCAGTATTTATCCAATAGCTCTACATAGTCATCCACGCTCCTACCGTTGTGCAATGGACTTAAAATCATGTTGTTCGTTTTACAGACCCAAGCAAAAAACCATTGAGCGTGTGGGACGTCCTGGCATCACCCCCTGGTTCTGGGGTGGGGCGAAAATTCTGTCGTAGTCTCAGCACCCTCTGATTAGATGATGAAAGGGACATTTAGATGTGCTTCAGACTTTAGATGTGCTTCAGACTTTAGTTGTCCTTCAGCACCCCCTGATGCGGCCTCAGACTTTAGATGTGCTTCAGCACCCCCTGATGCGACCTCAACTCCTGACCTTTAGATGTGCTTCAGCACCCCCTGATGCAGCCTCAGACTTTAGATGTGCTTCAGCACCCCCTGATGCGACCTCAACTCCGGACCTTTAGATGTGCTTCAGCACCCCCTGATGCAGCCTCAGACTTTAGATGTGCTTCAGCACCCCCTGATGCGGCCTCAACTCCTGACCTTTAGATGTGCTTCAGCACCCCCTGATGCAGCCTCAGACTTTAGATGTGCTTCAGCACCCCCTGATTCGGCCTCAACTTCAGACCTTTAGATGTGCTTCAGCACCCCCTGATGCAGCCTCAGACTTTAGATGTGCTTCAGCACCCCCTGATGCGGCCTCAACTCCGGACCTTTAGATGTGCTTCAGCACCCCCTGATGCAGCCTCAGCTTCAGACCTGTAGATGTGCTTCAGCACCCCCTGATGCAGCCTCACCCCCGGACCTTTAGATGTCCTTCAGCACCCCCTGATGCAACCTCAGCTCCATCCGTTCGTTTCGAGATAGCAAGGCGGAGTTCCTGGAGGGAGGTTATTGGAAGAGCCAGAGATAGCAAGGTGGAGTTTCTTGAGGGAGGTTACTGGAAGAGCCAGAGATAGCAAGGTGGAGTTGCTGGTGGGAGGTTACTGGAAGAGCCAGAGATAGCAAGGTGGAGTTGCTGGTGGGAGGTTACTGGAAGAGCCAGAGATAGCAAGGTGGAGTTGCTGGTGGGAGGTTACTGGAAGAGCCAGAGATAGCAAGGTGGAGTTGCTGGTGGGAGGTTACTGGAAGAATGCATTATTCTTTGAAAAACAAAATTATAAAGAGATGACTAGATATGATGTGTCTAAGTCTGTGTATCTGTTCCCTGTTTGCTTCTTGATTAAACATATTTGAAACGCAAAGGACATTTCCACACAGATCAGTAAATTACTACAAATGTACCATTGTTCCTCCCTTTTTGCAAGCGAGTGAATGAGCATGAAAGTGAGAAAGTTGGATGGAAATGAGACTGTGACTTTTGTACGGAAAACATTCCTAATCAATCATCTCGAGAACATCAGTGTGTTCATTTCCAATTTGATCCTGAAAGACAAGTCTGTAGAGAGAGCGTTTTTTCCAGCGTCCTGATTGAAATAGTTTAATTAGTTTAAAATACCATTAGCAAAGCATATTTTCGCACAAGCCCTTTTACTCAATGAGACAATAGCGTCTTTCCTTAGATGTAAATTCTCCATTGCTTTAAACGGCCCTGCAATTTGCTTATCTCCGTAATGCCTTTTCTTTGTCACTCATTCTTTTTAAATAGAATTCCAAGTTCGCCTTTATCATCATAAATTGGTACATTATTTTCCATTCGCTGGTGCATGTGTGCTCAAGCTATTAACAAGAAATTAATAAAAATAGCCAGCGTGCCTCTGAATAACAATGGAGCATGTATGCCGACTGAATACATGAACACAGTGACAGTTGAAGCACAACCATCCTGTCAGTAAGTCAGCTTGCAGAATGGGTTAACATCTTCTGCTGTGGACATGTCCACATGACTGGTCATTAGAATGGTCAGTGGTGAGCAGACATTAGCATGGTCAGTAGTGAGCAGACATTAGCATGGTCAGTGGTGAGCAGACATTAGCATGGTCAATAGTGAGCAGACATTAGCATGGTCAGTGGTGAGCAGACATTAGCATGGTCAGTAGTGAGCAGACACATTTGAGGTCCATGTCCATCAGTACCAATTGGTATCAACTTCGTCACAGAGACGATTCTGTGTGATGGCATCTCTGAGGTTCATATTTATCTGCCAATGCTATTGAAAAATTGCTAGACGACTTGTCCTTCGTTGCACAGCTTGCCCTCATGACTTGTCCTGTGCTGCCGAGAAGACCAATTTATTACAGTTTTGAACTAAGTTGTCTGAATCCTGTGGTAAATTGATCTGTAATGCTGGCCATTTAATTTCTTCCAGGGCAATAGTCAATGGTCTGTGACGCTTCAGAAACGAGTTTCCTAAATTCACCCATCTTTTTCTTGCCCGTCTTAGTCTTTACCGGGCCAAGAATACCCGTGAATGCTTCCTAGGTCATGTCCTTCCATTTCCATGCATTAATAAATGTTTCTACAACCGTTGACATTTTTGGAGGATATATTTCCAGGCCTTTTTATCTTTAATTTGATAGAGACAGTTGTAAAAGACAGGAGAGCAGTGGACCGGAGTTGAACCCATGCTGTAGTGATGCGAATCAGAATCAGCTTTCATTGCCAAGTAGGTTTACACATACAAGGAACTTGCTTTGAAATGTTGGTGCATAACAGTGCAGACATCAATATAAAAAATAACACATAACTAACCACACAAGTAGCAGTGAAATTGAATGACATTGCTTGCCAGGAATGTGCATCACAGTGAAGCAATGGGCAATGTTTCCCCAATCTCACGAATCAGAGGCAGCGTAAATCAGAGGCACCGTGAATCAGAGATAGCACGAATCAGAGGCAGCGTGAATCAGAGGCAGCATGAATCAGAGACAGCGTGAATCAGAGGCAGCGTGACTCCGAGGCCGCGTGAATCAGAGGCAGCGCGAATCAGAGGCAGCGTGAATCCGAGGCAGCGCGAATCAGAGGCATTAAATTAGACAGTAGGACCACATGAGGCTACCGGAGCGTTTCATTATTAGACCAACTCCTCCCTCGCTGGTTCAGCGTGTCAATATGCTTCCTTATGATCACAGCCCACCCAACAGTAAAAAAACAATTAACACAAAAAAGCACTGGTAAAAAATGAATGCAGGAACTATCAAGTAGTCATCATGTAGAAACCTGTGTGAGCGCTCCATCTATTTCTACCAGTGCATGTGCTGCCTGCTGCCATCTGCCTTACTCAATCACATGGGTGCAGTCAGACACCTGCTGGATTTAATCATGGGCCAGTTATGTTAGTGAGCCGAGGTATTAATGACCATCCAGACACAGAAGTATCTCTGGTATCTATGGGAAGTATCTCTGGTATCTATGGGAAGTATCTCTGGTATCTATGGGAAGTGTCTCTGGTGCCTATGGGAAGTACCTCTGGTATCTATGGTAAGTATCTCTGGTATCTATGGGAAGTATCTCTGGTATCTATGGAAAGTATCTCTGGTATCTATGGGAAGTATCTCTGGTATCTATGGGAAGTGTCTCTGGTATCTATGGGAAGTATCTCTGGTATCTATGGGAAGTGTCTCTAGTATCTATGGGAAGTATCTCTGGTGCCTATGGGAAGTATTTCTGGTATCTATGGGAAGTATCTCTGATATCTATATGGGAAGTATCTCTGGTATCTATATGGGAAGTATCTCTGGTATCTATATGGGAAGTATCTCTGGTGCCTATGGGAAGTATCTCTGGTATCTATATGGGAGGTATCTCTGGAATCTATGGGAAGTATCTCTGGTATCTATGGAAAGTATCTCTGGTATCTATATGGGAAGTATCTCTGGTATAGATGAAGCTTTCACCCTTGAGAGGTTCGTTTGACACACCATGGAATCGTAACAGCTTGATTCACATGACAATAGCACTGGTCTCTTTCACCAATATTTATCTCGGTGGATGAAATGAAAGGTTGTTTCACGATGGGATGGATCTGCATTTATGCAATCTAACAGACGCTCTGATCGAGAGTGACTGACATTGTCGAGTGTATATATATTGTCATAATGGCCCCGATAACAGAGTTGAACGTTGAGTGCCGTGATCTACAAACTGAGCTTCACTATTCCCGTAAAGAGTGTGAAGACAGTGTTGTTTATTACACATTTGGATACAGCAGTAAAAAAAAGTTTTTTTGCTTGCGAGCAGAACTTTTAGCTCTGCTGGTTGAACATTTGACAAAAACTCTGGGGCGCATCTTTAACGTCCCTAATTTCACACATGAGACTTGCCTTATCAGGCACGGCCAACTTCCGAAACAGACTTTGAACCAGCATGCATACGGGCCTATTTATCCTTCTGCTTTAACTAACAAAATCTGAGGTCATATTGAGTTGTTGATTGGTGAAAAACTAGCAGTGTTAAGACAGGGCCTAGGACAAAAGCTTCCTAGCTCTACTCGGGAGAAAAGTTGGCGACCCATGAATCATGCTCTGTTTACCCGTGTGTATACTTTTTCAATTTGAACAAAACGTTGCATTTGGCAAGATAAGAACACACGTAGGTATTTACTTTAAACCACCACCAACTATAAAAACAAGCTTAAATCTAATGAGTTGATGCACAGGGAAAAGACAGCGTGTCCACACCATAGCCTCCTCATGAGGACACAGTCTCAACAGTCACCTGATAAGTGATGGGTTTCGTAACTCAACAGTGACCCCTAGTGGCCGGTATTTTGAACGACCCAAATATGTGGATTTTTCACCATTTGTAGAGTAGCGATGGAGGGTGTCCGTGCGCACTGACTGGTCTGCGGTGTGTACTTTTGTCCCTCAGCACTCTCAAAAAAGAGAGCGAGAGAAAGGAAGAGTGTGAGAGGGGAAAAGAGAAAACACGAAAACTGGTTCCCTGTGAAGGACAGTCACCTCCACCATGCAAAATGTGTGTTGCATTTCCTGACTAAATGTAAACTAATATAGTAATACATATATATATATATATATGTATGTGTATATATACACTTAGACAGAGTATTTTCTCAAATTTTAAATCTATTATTCAAATGTTATGCAACGACATCAACCACTTAGGGGAGCACACAGACAGTCAGCTACAACATCAGAGACAATGTCTGACAGACCAAACCTGTTTGAGCCATTGCATTTTTTTTGTTAATATTATGATGTCTTGTTTCTTTCACTGCTGTTATTGGTTTAATGCTGCTGTTGCTCTATAGTGATTTTTTTCTATGGCATGCTTTATTATCAACATGTAAACCCTCATGCCGACAAAGTAATTAACATTTTAGAGAGAAAGAAGAGAGAGAAAGGAGAAAAGGAAGAGAAAGGAGAGAGCAATGGGTAGAAAGAGAGCTATAGGGGCGCGAGAGGAGAGAGCCGAAACAGCAGACTGATCGCTCTATAAACAGGCTACTGTATATTTTAACTGGTAAGTCAATTGAGAGCTCATTTTTATTCACAATGACGACGTTGCCAAAGGCAAAAATAATAGCTGGATCACAATGAGTTGCAGATAAATACGATCAAAACACTATTTACAACTAAATAAATGAAATCGTGAGACGCCTAGAAATCGAGAAACCAAACAAAAACTCATCGGACAGAAACACATTGAATGGTACATGTTTTGCTAAGTTGAAAGACAATATTCTTTCTCCAAATACTATTAGTTAGTTTTAAGGTTACACATGAGTAAGAAAATAAAGATTTCTCGGTCTTCCCTATAACATGACGTTCATTGATTGTCAATTAGGTAGATTTACACTACACGTCGTAGACATGTTACTCCTGTCCTGACGCGAAAACACGTGATGATGCTACTGGCATCTAGATGTGGCGTGCGTTTAGTCTCATAGAGCCATAAATAAAACGTGAACATAAATAAAACGTGAGCAGGCTGGCGGTGAAGGCTCCCCTAGATGTCAGCGGTGCGGTGACGCGCAGCTGGCCTGGGCGGCCCGGATTGTCACTCAGGCAACCTGTCATTGTTTGAAGGCCTGTCATTCCTAATGCATCCGAGTCAGAAGAGTGGCAGACGTCGTCTTGTTTTATTCATATCTGTCTGATGCGTTGGGGGATTTGTATTGCTGCACTTCCAAACAGGAAGTAAAATCCCACCTCTGCCACCAAACACGTTATGACTCTCACAACAGCTGGTTCTTTTTTAAATTACGCACGGGACCATCGTACACCGATGAGCCAAAACATCATGAAAACTCGCAGGTGAACTGAATAAAATAAATAATCACATAACAAGGGCAGATGTCACGGTCTGTGTAGATACCTGTTCTGCTCATACCCTGGCAGGATTTGTCAGACAAGTGCCCTTGTTTCGAAGGGATTCAACTTAAACTGTAAGGTTTCATAGCATAGGACAAACATATTCAGATCCCCCAACGTGGCTCAATGACATTGAGCTCATGAGAGTGCAAAAAAAACCGTAATGTTCTCAGGAACCTTCACATTCTGCTGCTTTAGCCATTGAAGAGTCCACTTGGCCTTGTGGTTTGGATCATTGTCATGTTGGAAAGTCCCAATCCATTCCATGCACTTCCAGGCTGATGAATGCAATTGGTCCTTGAATATTTTCTAACATGCAGCCTTCATCTTGCCCTCAGTTTTGATTAAATTCCCTGTGCCATTGTGAAGCTCAAACACCCCCACATTATTGAAGATCGCCATGCTTCACCGATGGCATGGGGCAATATTTGTCAAAGTCCTTGTTGACTCCTCTCCAAACATAGCAGCATACCAGGAGGTCCGAAGAGACACAAGACCCAGAAAATGTTAATGATGGTTCTGGGAGGAATGTGTCACAATACAGCCTGGCAGTACTCACGCGCCGTCATCAATATCACCAGACCAAGAGCCAATTAGAGCGGTTCTCCTCAGCAGCTGCCGCAGACCCACCCAAGGTTTCAAGGAGGGCTGCCAAATTATGCCCATTACACCCATCCAACGCAGGGCGCCAGAATTATACCCGCCCAACCCGTGGTGCCGGAGACAAACAAACCCCTACTACAACTCCAAACATGTACAGTACAAGTCGGCGAGCTGCTAGCGAGTCACATAATTCGGTTTTGAAAACAAAACAAACCCAGGGCCCCTAATTGGCCTAAATTACATTTAAACTGCCATTACATTTGCTGGCCAACAGTGCGAACCCAGCCGGGGCTACAGCCCCAGTTATCTCATGTGAACGCAGCTGCATTTAGTCGCTGAACTCACCGTGAGAAGGAAACAGTTCTACGGTTGATGCTCAAATAATGAGACGTATCAGGACAAAACAGTGACTCGTTGACACACCCTTAAATCCACACATTTTAGGACAACCATCATTTTCTGGACAGAATAATAGTGTCCCGACAAAACACTGACTTAATGTTCCCGTTTTGTGAAATAACTGCCGGGTCTCCGTGACCGGTAGCCTACACACCAGCGGACGATGACAGACATTTACTTGGGCCAATCAACAAGTCACACTTTCTGGTCATAAAAAATAATTCTGATTGCTATGGATGTTGGTTTGGGGCCAGTGTCTTGCTGTATGAAGTACTTTCAAATGACTTCATGAGACAAGATCTTTATGTACCCTTCAAACAGCCGTCAGCAGTTTAATCAACGATGCCTAAGCCCAAACATTACAGGTTTCTACAGCTATGTTTATGCAAATCATCCGTTTGGATGAATGTCCAAGACACCAAACCAGCCACACCATATCCCATATAAGCTGGAATGGCATTTCTTCGATTTCCTCTACTAGTGCATCAGGCTATCAGCCTGGCATATGTTTTAGACTACCTAGTTATCTCTGTACATATCTACCTCCTGCCTTCCTCATTTGTGTAGGTATCCTTCAGTCCTCTGATGTAGAAGACTTAATTGGCCCACAAGGACGTTTGCGATGGACGGGCTCAACAGCACTTTTCTTCTGCTGAATTGATGTTGAAATATGTGGTTGTTGATAATGGTAAAAACTCTGGCTACCCAATGGTCCAAAAAGCCGACACCCGACTAAAAGGCACACGTCCACCACCAGTATTTGTGATGCGCACTGCTATTAAGGCGCCTATACATTTGGTTTTAATAGCCGCGGCGACGACGGCAGCCTGTTGTTTCCGGTGCCAAATTGGCTAGAATAAACCGAGTCGCCGTGCAGCTGGTTCAAACTCTCTCCGAGAAACCCACCCTGTTCTCTCAATCACTCCCGCTTCCTCTCACATCAAATTGGGCTGCGCACACGCAAACAGATAGCGCACTTCAAGTCTGACACATGTGCATTTGTTAAATGGAAGTCACGTGGACCGCACTGAGACTATGGATGAGATGAACATCACCGCCTGTTACTGACCAGTAGCGGATAACTACTAACAAATTACTGATTGTGGAGCAGAATAAGAAATCTAATTCATGTTGACTCTAAGTCTGAGTCTCCTTCCACAGGTCTTATTGGTGTAATAAACGACGGAGCAATAGCACAACCCTGTGGAAGGATGGAGAAGAACAAAATAATTACAACAGCTTAAGAATGCCAAACACGCAGTTTATGTCCATCATGATGGAAGATGTTACTAAAAGCATTAATAATACACCATTAGTGTTAGAAAGTAGAGAATCCCAGCTGGACTGATTTGAAATCCAACACAGAACAACTACAACTTGACAGTACATATAGACTCAAAGCGCGACACTCCGGAGATATTCATGAGATCCAATAGATTTGTGCTCTGAAATCCATGATTGGAAAGCGTACATACATAGTAATATCAATTGTCTCTTACGCATTATCGAGTTAAGTCAGCATGATTCTTTACAGAATGAAAAAGGGTTAAAACATCAATAGAATAAAAAAATACACAATCAACATGTAGAAAAACAAAATAACATTAACAATTGCCAGTCAATCACCCAAGAGATTACGCCACAAATGATATCTACTTATTGTATCCCAATTCATCCCTTTCTGTGATGACAATCACAGAATGAAAATGATATTGCTGCCAAATTTTTTGTCTTTAATGCACAACTGTGTTTAACGGTGACATTGTTCAGGTCCTGCTGACGAACCTACTATATAAAGAATTATTTGGATCATTCGATCTTTGATTGGAAATAAAGGGATCCTCCCATCGCAGGAGTCAGAACCTCCATCTCATTAGTGACTAAATAATAATTTTGTTTTTTCTAGCAGCTAGTTTATCGCAATCATGTGTCGTTGTGTCTAGCTCGACGGTAGAGCCGGACCAGTGGTTTTAATTCCCTAGACGGGCCAGTTCACACAGGACTGACACCCTAAAAACATAAAGGTAATGTCTGAATTGGTCCCTGATTAAAACAGAAGAGGAAATCCAGGGGCCAGACTAGCTATATATAATCTATATAATCTAAAATAAGCATAAAATAAATGAATGTTAGTTGAACAGTAGTTTTAGTTTAACGTTAAATGGACGCATTTTAAATTAAATAAGCTTGACGACAAATGGTGCAACACATTATGCTCTAGTTTAGAGTGGACTGGTTTTCGCTAGAGTGGAGATAATTTTATAATTTTACACCTGATAGTCGTAGACGTTGTGCAGTGAGAAGCAGTAAATCCATGGTTAAGTGTTCAATATCAGCCATCTCAAACATCTGCTAAAAATGAGTGAAACAAGCAAAGAGGAAGTAAGGGACTGTTTGAACTAAAATCATTTTTACGTCACATTCCAAACAACATAGAGTTGACGCATTCGTCATTTATTTTTGATCCTGGAAGCAATTTCGGATCACTGCCCTGCTCAGGATTTTCCCTGTCCTTGCTATAGCAATTACAACCAGCAACATTTAATTTACTGCTCTTGCCCAGCAGGTTACCAGGCCACCCAGATTGTTAGCCAGCTATGGAACGTTTGTAATGTTTTTTTGCTTTAAGAAAATGTAACCATGGATAAAGCATTCCGTTGGCACAGCTACTTCTTGCGGCCATATTAAAAAGAGCAGTCTAACAAATAATTACTTCCTTTTGAGAGTCTTAAAAGTATTTGCTGATGTCTACTGATTATCTACTAACCCAAAACCTTAACGGTTACTCTAAACCTAACTTTTGATTTGGTAAGTAGTTGCATTATAACATATTAGCAGGTTTTAGAATGTCATAACTGCCTATAGAAATTAGGAGTATAAAATTAAAGTGTTACCAAAGCAGTCAAAAATATTGCACAGTTCAAAAAGCCTTGATTTTGCAGTGTTTTCCCCATATAAAGTGGCTATGTTAACAAAAAAGTTTGCTCAACGAACACAATTTTGCAATATTGGTTTTGGTTATATGGTGCTTTTTTTAACTATTACTATAAAATGTTCTAGTTCCCCATTAAACCCCGGCTGAACCGTTACTTCAGTTGAGGGGAGGCAAAAAAGCCTCCTTGGCGACTGGAACTGGAAGACGCCTTGCTTTTGCTTCCAAATCTGTGCAATTGTACAAGAAAGAAAACAGAAGAAGAAAACGGTTAAGAAACATGTAAATATCCATTCATGAGCAGGTAACAGCGCAGTATTTTTAAACTACCCTTTTAATACATTTCCAAACGCAAAACAGAGAGATCTCCTAGTGCTCCCCCATGTGGTAAGAAATGTCACTACAGGCTTCAAAGTGACATCAGATCCTCAGCGGGCAGTGCTCAGAAAATGCTTAGAGGAGAGCAGCCAATACGTCAAAGCACAGCAACAACATGCTCACTGACAACAGCCGCAAGACTAGTGCTAGTGCTGGACAGAGTCTGTGGGGCGTGCGTTAATATCTGAGGGGCGGAGCTCTACAGGGGGGGGTGATGCTCACATGCTAGTGCTGGACAGTGTCTCTGGGGTGTGCATTAATATCGGGGGGGCAGAGCTCTACAGAGGATGTGATGCTCACATGCTAGTGCTGGACAGAGTCTGTGGGGCGTGCATTAATATCTGAGGGGCGGAGCTCTACAGGGGAGAGGGGGGGTGATGCTCACATGCTAGTGCTGGACAGAGTCTGTGGGGCGTGCATTAATATCTGAGGGGCGGAGCTCACATGCTAGTGCTGGACAGAGTCTGTGGGGGCGTGCATTAATATCTGAGGGGCGGAGCTCTACAGGGGAGAGGGGGGGTGATGCTCACATGCTAGTGCTGGACAGTGTCTGCTTCATCCGCTGCGACAGGGAGCTGGAGGAGGGCGTTTTGGTCATCTGGTGTTCGGGCGTGGTCACTGGCCCCAGCATGCTCACTGGGAGGAGTCAGAACAAACAGACCATCTTATTAATACAGACTGGGAGTTATGTGACATCACCTTGGTGCTTTGGTCGCACCCAATTTCCCACCGCCATATTCCAGAGAACCATCAAATATCCCACCGTCATATTCCAGAAAGTGGGAACATGTTTTCTGCTGACCTTTGTGGTGGGGACTGTCAGAACAGTTGTCCTTGACCCGGTTATCGGAGCATCCCTGCTGTTCTACCGTGAACTGGTTCCAGTACTCGTACGGGACGTCCAGCAAGCGCTCCATCACCTGCACACAGCACCAGGGTCCATTAACACATCAACAACCGGTTACGACACAGAATAACATGCAATTAGCTCACCGCAGTGACGAAAAAAATGCCCCTGTTAAGAACCATATTATTAGTAACATGTCTAACTATTCAGCTAGTATGAATCCACATACACAAGAAACATTAGTTGTGTGATTTGGTGGGATTGTTACCCTGGGTTGTCTGTGGGTGTCATTTAGGATGGTCATTGGGTCTGGATCAGGGACTGCGTGACCCACCAGCGTGGGACCAAACACTCTAGACAGGTTGGTGATGTCCATCTTGGTGTCCAGCACACACTGAGCCACCCTGAAAGAAGCAGAGTGACGGTCTCAAAACCAGGAATTCAAAGCATTGTGTTTGGACAATTACAAAAATAAGCCTGGCCAAATATAAAACTCCAGTCAAAAGAGACCTGTTTTGATAGAACTTATAAATGGTTTAGGAACACATGTTCTGTCCATTAGCGGTCAAACGTAGGACATGAAGACAAAATGTCTTACACTTTGTGTTTCAGCTAAAAATGCATTATAAAGCAGACCAGTGAAGTTCCACCACCAACATGCCTCCTGCAGGGTTGTTATTGAAACACCTGAACCACTGGTGGAAAAGCAAACACAGGCAAAAAAGAAATCCAAACCAACAAGCAGCTGAACACCCGAGTGTGTCAGGAGAACACTGGCTACCGATAAGCAGCTAACAATTAGCAGCTAACAATTAGTTTCTCTCCCAAATACATACGAGTCGAGTAAAAAGTCACTCAGGCAAGGAGAAACTATCTAAGACCAAACCATTACAGAAGGAGGTATATTGGGCATTCGATCTGAAAACATTGACCCCTAGTTGTGTAAATGTCAACTTACCTCAGGCCATTCTCAAGCAATCATTAAACTTGGTAACCATTTAAATTATGAAACAGCAACCTTTCAGGACAAAACTCCACATGTAACACAGCTGGCCTTCATTTCATTTGTTTCATAAACACATTTTACCACCAGTAACACGACTCCGATTTAGGTTCTGGTTCATTGTCAACACCCGGACGGTTCGGCCTAACAAAACTAGTTTCAAGTGTTTGTTGAAACCCTGAAGGTGGGTTGATGGTAAAATACTGTCATTTTACATTCTGTGAACCCTACATACATATCCAATGGTCCAAAACTAGGGTGCACACTAGTGTTCCCCTCTCAGCAGTATAAAGCACTAGCATACCTCTGCAGGTGGATAGCCAGGTAGGCCAGAGTGTCTCTGTTAGGCAGGGGCAGCTCGCTGATGGTCTGGTACATCATCGCTTGGCTATTGCCATCGTCCTGGATTTCTGTGAAAGACAAGATATGTTGGGCGGTCGGTCACAATTAATACATAATCGCCGGATCGCGATTATTTACCAAGATCGCGATTTCTATTATGGCAATGATTTTTGGACGGTCTTTAGATTCCAAACGTACATGTTTCCATAAGGGAGTGTAATACAGTTCCAATGTTCATCGTGAATAAATTACTTATTCATAAAACCTTCTGTTTATTATTACATTATTATTGATATTATTTATTAGGCCTAGGACACTGATAGTGTAGTAAAATCAACAATATAGACAATTAAATCGTTAATCGCAATTATTATTGTGTGAGAATTAATCGTCACCTAAACTGGCATAATCTTGACAGCCCTAAATACATATACGATATATTCAAAGCTTCATAGACCACTTTCAAAGTAGGGATAAAGTAAAAGTGTCAGTTGGAAAAAGCAATTGTAATAAATAATAAAAGCCTTCAACAACAATCCCATGTAGTAGCCCTTTAGAGGTATTGGTCTGCACGTCACCACGACCACAGCGTGACTGACCAGCCGCCTCCATGAAGGCCCGGTTGAGACGAAAGGTGAGAAGCGGCTCAGGGAGACTCCTCAGGAAGTCCTTGAGAAGGCCGGTGACACAGTGGATGTCCTCCACCCTGTCCAGGGCCGGCACCTCCCTCCCCCTCAGGAACCGCTCCTTCAGATCTTTGACTATACGTCCTTCACCCGACACACGGTAAAGACCGGCCTGAATACAGTGGACAAGATTGAGACAGAATGGCAGGGACTTTAAGCTGACGTTAACAATGAGCACAGAGAGGAATAATAACGGAAAAAAACACGACAATCGTCAAAGCTTTCACCCGTTGAAGGGATCAAAAGTGAAAGTGCTAAAATGGCTGCTCACCTCACGTAAACCCCTGAGCTCAATCTCCTTGACACAGCGGATCACCAGGGCCGGTACCATGGGAGAAGACGAGGGGGCGAAGTCGACCAGACAGCTGGGCTGCAACACCGGAGACACCATACGATGATGCGGAGGTCCAGAACTTGAGTACTGGCCGAATTATGACACCTCAAACTGAGTGGCTCAGATTAAAATAAGAACAACACTGGCCATGGTGTGTTGGCCGTAATACATGCGCGCAGGAGGGCAAATACCTCTTTGTTCCTGACAGGTGTGCTGACATTTGAAACGGGGTGGCATGGAAGTGGGCAGCGGTCGCGGCACTCGGGGTGAGCCACCAGTCTGCAGTTCTGGCACCTCAGGTAGAGCTTTCCAAACTTGGTCTTCCTACCACACGGCACGCAGGCCTCAGACTTGATCACCTGAGGGGAGGGGATGGAGGTAAGTGACATCACACCAGATCCGACTAGACAACAGCACAAGTATCTCATACAGACAGGCTGATATAACCTTTCAACTTAGAGCACACATACCGTTTTGCCATGGAACTCGTGCTTTTGGCCCCCGACTTTGGCTCTGGGGGTTTTGGTTGGGGGCGGAGAGCCGGGAGCATCAGTATTGCTCTCCGATTGGTCGACAGTGGTAGTGGTGTCTGAACCATGAGCGGCTAAAAAACAAAACAGTCAAAATGTCACACGTGACAAAGCAATACAAATACAGCAGGAAATGTTCAGAGTCGACATTAGAGAAAACAGTTCTGGAAGAGAGAACGGCCGACATCAGCGATGACGGAGTACATCTCATTTAAACGTGGAACAGATGGCAGCGGACACTTATGTTAGAGCTCCGGCAGCGGCATCTCACCGGTGGTTCTCCGGCTACGTGTCCAGTAACCAGGCACCATCTGCACGGTGGAAACCGCCTGCACCGGCCCCCCGTTCACAGGCATTGTGATGGTGGTCTTGGCCACCACCGAATCGTTCATCTGCAATTAAACATGCATGCACATAAACCTTATGAATCCTCCGGGAAAAAAAGCAGCTGCGTAAATAATATACTTTCCTGAAATGACAACAAGCATCGAATAAAACATAAAATAGCATCAGGGAGATAGAGTTTTAAACTCGATGAAAACCTCCAACTGTACCCTATCTGATGGGCGACCAGTGGATCGGGGTTTCTTGACCACCTGCTGAGGGGGCTCCAGAAGGTTCCGGGACGAACGCTGCGGGAAACCGACAGACCAGAATGAACAAGCCTCACACATATAACATAATATTATAACATTTTTAAATAAACCATATCAAATACAGTTATATAGTTTATTAAATGTGGACCTGTCTGGGTCTAAACGAAACAGTGACTTTTCACTCACCCTTTTCTGACGCTTTCTCAGTCTGACTGTTTTCATTACAGAAGAGTCCCAGTCCTGCAGGGAATACCGAACCACGCCCCCAGAATTAAAACCCACACTGTGAAAATGTGACTTAATATGTAGAACCACACTAGACAGCACGGACAATACAGGTATTGTAGATGTTTACGTTGCCTCTAATCTTGTACACTGGAATCCCATTATTTCTTTGTAGCATTTTGGACATGTGTTCACCCGGGATAAAATGTCATAGGGGTTGGACTAACCAGGGAATCCTCTGTTTTGTCATAACTAATGTCTGACAACAGGGAAGCAGATTCATCGATGGTGGTTAACCTGAAACAACCAATCAGAACACTCGGTTATGACCACCCACACGCCAAGAACTAAAATAACGTTGTGTTTCCTGCTTTAATGAACACAGCTGTGACCCAGCTGATAGTGGGGGCAGGTGAGGGGCGGGTGAGGGCCAGATGAGAGTCCAGTACCTGCGGCTTGTGTTGAGGTCAGGGTTGTTCCTGGCCGCCTGTGCAGCCTGAGAGTGGGCATTAAGAAATGCCAGGGCAGATCGCTGCTCCTCACTAAGATGGACACTGCTGCTGGAGCTCTCTGCCACCAACAGGTCCCGAATCAACTGGATCTGACGTTCCTACACACACACACCCACAACTACTAAGTGATGTCACCAAATGCTGTCCTTCCTTATTTGGCAGCACCTCCACAACGAATGTGAACACAAATCAAGAGTGACGTTCGTCGAGGCGAAGCTCTGTGAAACAGTCAGACATAATCAGTTTCCCTCATTAACATGTGTCTCTTTGTGACGTTCCACAGCATTCTACCATTCAACTGGGCACGTGAGCCACCGCCGTAACGTAAATAAACACTGGCTGGTCTTTCAGCGGTTAAAGCGTATACCAACCAATTTCTCATAATCTGCTTCTGCCCGCTGGCGACGCCTGATCTCCACATCCACCTGGTTGCGGGCATGCTTCAGCTTGACCTCCAGAGACCCTCGCTCTGTCTCCGTTTTGGTCAGCACCTCCCTGCAGGCACCGAGCTCCTCCTCACGCTGGAGCCACTTCCGCCTGCAGTCCTCAAAGTTCAGAGCCATCTGAATGAACTCTGGACAGAGGGTGTGGTTTTTGGTTTAAATATCTGCTTACATCGTATTTACAAGCCTCGCATTGCTTTTGACATCGATCAGCATGGTTTAGTTTTTCATGAGTCGAGGGGAAGACATAATGATCAAAAGTATTACAAACAAACTCAATCTACTGCAACACTATTGACATTTTGGGACAAACTACTTGGGCAACAGGGCCACTAACAGAAGAAATGCTCCCGTTGCCAATTCGTCTTCCATCCTCAATACTAGAACTGAGATTGAAACCAGTAAACATCAGTTACTGGTCGACGGAAAACGAGCCATCCCCGACCCAAAGGAAGGGCGACATCCTGGAGAATTACCAACTTGAGAATTATTAACTTGACTTACGTGGTTCGATGCCCTCATTGAGCATCTCAGCATGATCACTCAGACTCTGGAACTGGTTGTGCAGGTTCATCACAATAGACTCCATGTCCTGGTAGAAACCAGTGGCCAATGGGACAAGGCACAACGATCAGGACACGTGACACAAACTCAGCTGGATACTTTTAAAAAAGACTTTACAGATCGTACCACTGGAATATATTTCTTACAATATTTTTTATATTTCTCACCGTGCTTTCTGTTTTTATTTTAGACGTTAATTGAGTGTTGTACTTTGAGAGCAAAGTTATACTGGAGTCAAATTCCTTGTTTGTTCACGCATGCGTGGCCAAGAAAGTTGATTCTGATTTGTTTAGTAATTTGGGGGCTAACAAAATATATATGTTGTTTTAATATAACTAAAATATACATAGTTTGCTGCCAAAGACGTAAGGTATTTTAAATTCTAACTAAAATCAGATAAAACTGACTCGCCTCCACGTCGTTAGCAATAAATCAGGCTAAATAAGTAAACTACTACAATCGATAACGACACCGATATAATATAAACAATAACAACCTACTTACGCGCCTCGTCCTCTTTAGGACAATGTCCAGCTAGTGCAAGAAACAACTTTTGTTGCACTTTTCGGTTATACCGAATAAAGCTGGCTACGTTGTTTCTGTAACAACAAACGCCACGCCTTGCGGGTTGTAACTTATTTCAAAAACCAGGCGCCGCGGAAGAAGGCGTTTCCTCGGGTGAGGTTTCTGACACCGCCGAACGCTCGTGTGTGTGCTCTACCGCCCCCATGCGGGCTGGAGTGTAAATTACACGTAGAACGAGACAGAAAACACATCAGTGGAACAGGAAACACAATCCAGCTGTGTTGCTTTGTAAAATAATTTTGGGAATACATTGCAGAAGCGTGCAATGTCTCATTGTTTAACACGTTTGGGCATTTGTCACAGAGGAGATGAAGGACAGCGAACGGCGGTTCATTTTCAGACGAGTCGTCAGTCACCGCAGCATGTCCTCCTTTAACTGGTCCGGCACACATGGGACTCACCCCACAGCATCATTAATCAGCCCATGCTGACGTATCTGGGTCCTGCGTCAGCTCCGCTGTGTGAGGAGAACATGCTAACATACGCCGACACACATTTGCACAATTGTAGACTGGATTATAGACGCACATGTACACACTTTCGACCAACGGAAACCATAACCTGTCCACTCCTAATTGCCTTGTTTTTTCTTTCACTATTACAGGTGCATTAGACTTGAGATAAATGGACTTGTTAGTCAATAACACCGACTCAATGTCTATATCTATTATTTACAGCAGGAGGCCCTTTCGATGGCTCTGAAAATATTACACTTCAAGCTTCACAGAACTTAAAAGTATCTCTCTCTCTAATGAGTGTAGGCTACTTCTCTTGTTTACTCCCTTACCAGAAACAAACCCTGACAATGTATTTTAAGAAATAGGCCATTATAAACAGTACCAGTCAAACGTTTGTCCACATTGTAGAATAATAATGAAGTCATCAAAACTATAAAATAACCCATTTGGAATCATGTAGCATCCAAAAAAGTATTAAACAGATCATAATACATTTCCGATTGTAGGCTCCTCCAAGTAGCCATCTTTTATCTTGATGACAGCTTGGCACACACTCTTTGCATTCTGTCAGTCTGCTTCATGAGGCAGGTTACCTGGTTACCTGACCCCAGATGGTGAGTAATGTACATTTGTAAAAGTGCATTTTTGAAAAGTATTTTCTCTTATGTTGGCAGAGGTCAACTGCACATTATGAAGAGTATACATTACATTGCATTGTGGGTAATAGACTGGGTTCCTCAAATGACACACACAGCATCAGGACTACAAATACACGAGTGTCTATTTATTAGGTACACCTTTAAAACAGCTTGTTAATGCAAATATCTAGTCAGCCAATCAGGTGGCAGCAACCCTATGCATTTACACGGTCAGAATCATCAAAAATGGAAAAGGAAGTTGATTTAAGTTAATTTGAACATAGCATAGTTGTTGGTGCCAGACAGGCTCGTTTGAGTATTTCAGAAAGTGCTGATCTAATGTTTCCGCACAACTATGTCTAGGGTTTACAGAGAATGGTCCGAGAAAGAGAAAAATATCCAGTGAGCAGCAGTTCTCTGAGTGAAAATGTCTTAATGATGGCAGAGGTCAGAAAGGAATGGTCAGACTGGTTGGAGCTGATCGAAAGGTAGCAGCAACTCAAATAACCACTTATTAAAAAAGAGCATTTCTGAACACAAAACATGAGGAACCTTGAAGCAGAAGACCCCACCGGGTGCCTCTCCTGCAACCTGGGAACAGATAACCGAGGCTACAATTTGCCAGTATTGGACAACTGAGGATTGGAAAAACATTACCTGGCTGATGAAGCCAAATGTTTGCTGTGACAGTCTTATGGTCAGGTCAACAACATGAACGCACAGATCTTCATCCTGACCTGTCTCGGGGGTTCAGACTAGTGGTGGTGGCCGACCATGCCCGTCCCTTTATGACCACAGTCTAACCATCATCTAATGGTTACTTCATGCACCATGTCACAAAGCTCACCAGTGTCATCAGATCTCAAACCAATAGAGCTCCTTTGAGATGTGGTGGAACGGGAGATTCACATTATATATGTGTGCAGCTGACGAATCTGCAGCAACCGTGTGTGACGCAGAAATGACACTATGGACCAAAATCTCTGAGGAAACTACCTATAGACAAAGTATTCCAACCACCTCCAGTCATTTGTACACACACGAGTTAAAGAGCGAAACCTGAAATTACCCGTTACTCACTCAGTGGGGCTGGATCAGTGTGTTTCAGGCTAGTATGGGAGGTGTACAGCTAGCAGATACTCTACTAGTCTGGTTCAGTGGACTCAGTGGGCTGCCATAAAAGTCCCATATCGTTTGGTGGGTCCTAAACACCCGGCTTATAGATATGGTTTGGACACAGACACTCACTCAACGGTTATCTTCAATTTGACTATTTCCACAAGGAACAATAACAGTAAAGTAAACACAAATGGAATCATGTTGCCATAAAAAAATTGAACTTCAATCATACTAAACGCTTTTGTGGGGATTAAATCGAAGTTTGTAGCTCCATTGACTTTCCCATAATGGCCTGAGTGGTTCTGGATGCTTAATAGTTTTGGGCAGCCTGCGTATCCGCCCTCACGCAGGGAGGTCCGCCAGATGTCAGCGAGGAAGCCAGACAAAGCTGTCCGAAGCGAACCGCCCATGACCTCGCTGCCTACTGGACGTAGAGCCAGTGTCAGTCGTCTGTCCTCGCCGACCGTTCTGCTAATGCAGTCTTAAGAATATGTCAGTTTTCCACGTTATTCTTTATTATTTGGTTCGGGAGAAGTGATACCAATTTGGTCTTACTTGGGAGTTTTTTCACGCTTTCCTCTTTGGGGGTGCACATTATACAGCCTGTCCCATAGGTGGCCATTTTCAGAGATAAGAGGCTAGACTTGCTGTTATGTACTCTTCACTATTGATTGTGTCTTTATCGATGAACTATTATGTCAGATTCGGGCTAGACTGTTTGTATTTTGAAAGGGTGCCTTGGAATTAATCTTCAATGTAAGCAAACTGTCCATTGTAAAAGTATTTAAACACACACACACACAGAGCATTTGGGGCGCTACCAAACTAAATCAAATGTGGTCAGCAGCCATATCACCCTATAGCCCAACACTGGTTGCCCACTGAAGCTAAGCAGGGCTGAGCCTGGTCAGCATTCTGGTCTGTGTGGGTCCTAACGCCCCAGTATAGTGACGGGGACACTATACTGTCAAAAAAGCACCGTCCTTCGGATGAGACGTTAAACCGAGGCCTTGACTCTCTGTGGTCATTAAAAACCCCAGTAAGGGGTATGATGCCGAGGTGTAACCCCGGCATCCTGGCCAAATCCGCCCCTTGTCCTCTGTCCATCATGGCCACCTAATCATCCCCATATAAACACTTATTGGCTTCATCATTACCGTCTCCTCTCCACCAGTAAGCTGGTGTGTGGTGTGTGTTCTGGCGCAATATGGCTGCCGTCACGTCATCCAGGTGGATGCTGCACATTGGTGGTGGTTGAGGAGATTCCCCTTTCATGTAAAAAGCGCTTTGAGTTCCCAGGAAGAAAAGCCCTATATAAATGTAATTAATTATTATTAATATTATTATTAAATCCTGTACCCAAAGTTTGACTCAACTCGCTGAAATTAATAATAATCACAGTGTTGTACAAACAGTGAGCAAAGTCTCTGGAAAGTGATAGGCGTTTGTCTTACAATGCCGGTGTGAGTTTGCCGGACAGAAACGCCCCGGTGGTTAGACCGTCTGATCGTATGAGGTTTCCTAAGCTATCCCATTAAACCCAGCCATAAACCGATAGGCCTGTGTCATAATGGAATTCCGTCCAAATGCATTTCGCCGTCCTCAGCAAAGTCCAGTGGGCTAAAACCCGCTTTTACTCCGGTGGTTCTGAATCCCCCGCTGGCCCGGGTGCATTGTGCTGAGTACTACAGCTTTCCTGTGGCACCGAGACACGAACGCTAATGGACCCGGTACTGGACTCAGGGGGACCACTTAATCCACACACATCCACTTAAGAGGAAGCATTGAACGCATAGAACCCCACCCAGCTCCCCGACACCCAAACATCTAACATCCTGTATGTGGGCGAGGCCTCCGAGGCCGCTACGACAAAGTAAACACTCATGCCTTTCATCGGTGTGGCTCACAGGCCACGGCGCTGTCCGAGACACGGCATCGCGATGCAGCCGGTCGTTGTGACCCGGGGTCACATCCTCGTTGACTGTGTCTGGGAGTCCCTCGAGGGGGGGGGGGAGGTCATGTCACAATAGTAATAACACGTCCCCATGACGACAATCATTGATATATTGGCTGTGTTTAGGAAAAACGCCTTGATTGTGTGTATGTGACGTGTGTAAATGCATGCCGTGACTGTGTGTCTGTGGCGTGTTTGCGTGCGTGCGTGCGTGTGTGCGTGTGCAACTCTGCCCATAAGGTACCAGTAGAGTGGTATCGTACAAATTGAATCACACTGAGAATTCCTATAGTGGTTCCCGGCAGAGGATTTCTTTCCGGTATCCCTGAGGGCCAAAACATAATCAACGGCTACATTTATAATAACCAGAACAACCATCGGTGGTTTCTTATCAAAAGACATTGACAGCCAGCGGAACACAGCATACGTCACGGCAATTCACACGAACCGAAAATGGCCAAGAAAACAACCATAACAAAAGAACAATGGTTTTATTTAACCTTGGTATTGACAGTGCACCACGATGCTAGGACGATTAGAGCATTCAAACTGAGTCAGAGACAGAACACAAATGCACCTCTTCTACAATTCTGCGTCTTCTTCAAGGTTGTGCTCAATATAAATAAACCTGGGAGTTTTGTCTGCAGAAGAACAAGGCCGCAATTGCACTCAGGGCCGTGACGTACCGGAATGACATAGAGGGTTGACAGAAAGTTTGGATAAGTTTAGCTTTATCTTTTTCCCCCGTTAATAATCTCCCCTGAGAGTAGTTGTGCATAAGCATGACAAACATAGAGCATGCCATTCCTATATTCCGTTATAAGTCCCACCAGTACTGTCACTGCCGAAACCAATCGAGCATTCGCATGGCGGTTTCCTGTCCAACCAACCACTCAGACTTTCATGGCGGCGATGGGGATGACAATGACGAGGATGATGGTGACGGCCGTGAAGATGAGCGCCCCCAGTTTGCATGCCCTGGCCCGGCGCTGGTCCGCCTCTTTGCGTCTCAACAGCGTGTTGTACCCCGGTGTGTAGATGTCTTCCATCCAGAAGTCCAGGTTATTGGGGTTCATGGACTCCTGGGCCTGGGGGAAACCCACAAGTCGTCAGATTGTAACGCTTTAAAGAACGACATTAGGATTCAGCTGTACTTTCCGTGTTTTTCTGCAGTTGCACTTATATAAGTTCAGTTTAATTCTGTTTTAGTGGGTAACGCGTCAGGTCATTTTTGCATGTATGACCCCTATATAATGACCTAAAGAGCTCTCACGAGGATCTTGACTTCACAACAAATATATTTTAGTTCTTTACTTTGCATACAGATGCTGTACGTTGCTGTACAAATGAAGAAATTTAAGAAATGATCATGACTCCTATTCCGCAAAACATTTCCTCTTAGAAACCGTAGAAGTTAAAGTGTCGGCCACAGGCCAGACTAAGGCCGGTTACACACTGGAAGCGTCTCGCGAGCGTGGCGTTTCTGTTGCGTCTCAGAAGCGTGGCTGCTGCGTGTATTTTTCTGAGTCCTACACACCAGAAGCGTGTCTGACGCGGCGCTGCTCCTGGGCATAGCGCCGACAGATTCAAACTCTGAAAAGTGTTTACGTTGTTTTTGGAGCCTATCCTACCCTTTATATATAGGCTACATGTATACATATGTTACTATGGAAAATTAAAACATAATTATATAGCCTACTGATTTGATTAAAGCAAAACAACGTCGGCAGTATTGACTGCAAAATATGTTACAGAATATTTTGTTCTGTATGACAGATGAAATATTTGAAAAGCTTTTCTCTGACATTTTTTATTACATTTCTACATTGATGTCAAAACCTAGAGACTTTCAAACATCAATATGTCATTTATTAATATGCATTTGTGTCTAAATTATACATATAAACATATTTTCCTATTCTATTTTGCCTGGAAACGCTTCCAACACGTTTGCGTGAAAAATAGGCGCCTGTTCTATTTCTAGGAGGCACGAGTCTCACGCAGGCAGTGTGTAAGCTCTAACCTGATAACATGGGAGCCGAAATCAAAACGGACACGCCACGCGCCTGACACGCTCGCGAGACGCTTCCAGTGTGTAACCGGCCTAAGCCTGCCAGGTGTTTTCACATGGCCCACAGTTGTTGTTTATTGCAGTTTTAAGGAAAGGTCAACATTTTCCAAATGTACCTGCAGGTCCAGAGGGGATATCCTGGATTCTCTCTCCTCCACAGTCCAGACCGGGGTCCCTCCTCTCCCCTCAGCCAATCGGGACTCAGAAGGCAGCCTGGAGGACAGCGCGGGATTGGTCAACCCACCACCCTTCTGACGGAAGAGAGAGGAACTGAACACCTGCCCCACCAGTGAGGACTGTTTCTGAGGGAGGAGGTTGTTCGAGAGATCTGTCTGCACGGAGAATGGTTCAGAGGGGTAGATCAGAGAAGGCAGTGAACGATGTGTAAGACAGGTCAACGATTTAAAAGAGTGAATGCAGCAGAAAATGTGAGGTCAAAGATGTGCGAGGTCAAAGATGTGAGAGGTGAAAGATGTACGAGGTCAAAGATGTGAGAGGTCAAAGATATACAAGGTCAATGATGTGAGAGGTCAACGATGTAAGAGATCAAAGATGATAGAAGTCAAAGATGTGAGAGGTCAAAATACAGTGAGGGAGTCTTTGATTGATGAATAAGAAGCCACAGGTTTTAATTGAATGTGTCTGCGGTCTAATGCCCTGAAACAGATGTATTAATTCAGAACCTAATACATGCTTTTAAATAAAAAAAAACAAACATGAAACGCCATTGGCAAAAGTATGTATAATGTAGAGTCGCTATGGCAGGCTGTGGACAAAAGAACAACTACCTACAGTCACGGATGTGTTTCCGGCACCTGCTCTATTTCGCCTGAATTTAAAGGACACCTCCCCACTTCTATTTTCAGAGGTCTACAACGTTTATTTCTGGGATTTAGATCTGGACTCATTACTGGACCTTCAAAACCATCTTGTGAAATATTTTCAGTGCTTTGGGGGTCATTGTCTTTCAACAGAGATGCATTTACATTGGGTCCAACATAGTGCCCCAAAATGCATTGGTATTGCCTGGATGTTTTGACGCCAGGCGAACTTTCAAGGCACCCTGTGCCAAAGGCAGCAAAGTCACCCAAAAACACATAAAAAAATTACAAAACCTCCTCAGGGTTTAAATGTGAGGTATATGTGCTTTTCTTTAAAGGCTTCATTTCGTTCCCCCCCAGGTTGTAGCTTGTATCTTGGTTGTCACTGTTCCTGTACAAGATGTTTATATTGATTGATTGTATTGCATGTTTTACACTAGTAGATAAAGTGTAATGGTCGAAAGGTGATGTGAAATAGATTTTTAGCAATAACAAACTCAAGGGACATAAGAGAATGTTTTGGCCCAAAATGCTAACGTTTCTTCCACTTTTGACCTTGTGCCCTTATAACCTAAATCTGTATTAAACAGACGTAGTCGTGATCAGTTAACAGGCTACATTTAAACACTAATAGACAACAATGAAAACACATACCTGACAGACCCGAAGTCTGCTTTATAATACATGCCCCTGACCTAAAAACAAATGGAGCAAGCGGAACTCACACACACCTATACAGTTGCTCGCTCAACGACGGCCAACTAAAAAGCAAGTCTCAAATCCCCAGACAAATTGTCCATAGACACACACACAGCGAACAAACACGACCCATACACACTGACAAAGACTCATTTTGTGCAGTACCTTTCCGGTGTCACCGGGTTGTTCCTTGCCATCTTTGCTCCTCGAAAACGACACCGTCCAATCCCGTGCAGACAGGTTGGAGACTATGCTTGGTCGCTTTGTGTCCATACCAATCTTATCCTCGGGCTTGTTGGAGGCCCGACGTGAGAGAAAACCCTTCTTACCCTCCGTCGTCTCGTTCAGATCGTCGCCTAACTCTGTCTTCACTTGGCTGCTGCCCCATCGGTTCCAGTCCAGGCTGCCGAATGAATGCCCGGATACAGACAGGGGCTGGGGCTCGGAGGAACCGGCAGACCCAGGGGTGAGCGGGTGGCTAAGGCTACCCAGGGACGAGCCTCCCCCGCAGGACGGCCCCAGCCATCTTCCACCACCCCTACCCCCGTCCCCTCCCCCGGGTCCCGTAACCTGCTGCTGCATCTTCTCGTCCAACCGCTGCAGAAAGGCCAGCACCTGGGAGATCTCGGCCTTGACCTCGGAGAGGGACTCCAGGCGTCGCTCGATGTGGCCCATTCTCAGCAGCAGCTTGCACACGCTGGACTTGAGGCCGCCGTCGTCGCTGCCGTCCAGCGAGTGGAAGAGCCGCTGGAGCTGGCCCAGGCGGCCGCGGCGCGCCTCCGGGGTGTCCTGGCCCGCCGATGGGCCCCCGTCTTGGGTGTGGAGGACCCCCGTGGAGCCGCACATGCTCATGTCGTCCAGGAAGCGGAAGATGGCACTGATGTCGTCCTCGCCCATCATGTCGGGATCGTCCATGGAGGTCATGAAGGACAGACGGTCGGCGTGCACCAGGCTCCGGAGGCGGCGAGGATCCGGGACGGTGTCCGTCTGTGTGCCTGTGCTACAGGCCTTCAGGCCCGCCTCTCCACGTCCGATACCGGGGCTTCCCTCCCATCCTTTCGGGGGGGACACCCCCCCAGCAGCTGGGTTGTTGGTGGGGCTTGGGGTAAGTCTCCGTTGAAGAGAGCTTTCGGAGCCATTCAGGCCCACCGAGTCCAGACTGAGGCTCTTGTCGGCACATCCGGGCCTTTGTTTCCTGGGCGGTTGGAGGTGGCGGGGCGACCACTCTGGAATTGTGCTGCCCGGACCAAAGTACGTGGAGTCCTGGAGGTTGTCTAGACTTTCATGTTTGGCCCGGCGCTCTGGCGAAGGCCGCACAGCTGTAGGGGAAGGATATGGGTTGGAAAGCAGTTCAACGCTGCGATTGGAAAAAAGCTCCAGCCGCCCTCTTCCCCCTGCTCCTCTTGTAGTCTGCGACTCAGTGCTGACAGTCACCTGAGGGACAAGCTGTGACTGGTTGTGGAAGTCCTTCTTGAAGATGTCTCTCTTCTCCACACAGGAATGCCGCTCAGATCCGGGTTCGGATCCGGGATCCATGGGTCCAGATTCTTCACTCAGGGAATCCTTGGAAGACTCGCTGTCCGTCTCCAGGGGGAGATAGATGGTCTGCATGTCCTGGCCTGGGATGCTGCCACTTCCGGAAAATAGTGAGGTGTTGTGTTGCCAGTCGAAGGATACGGCCCTGGCACGTCCCGGAGGGGATGTGGTGACCAGAGAGAGGGGGTCGGGAGGGAGACTGGAGCGCTTGCGGAATGAGTAATTTGATTTGGGCCAAAGCAAACTTTGGTCGATCGGACCTGAGAGGGTCTGAGAGTCTGAGAGCGTGCGCGCCCTGACCCGTCTGGAGAGACTTGACTGGTCAGTGCTGAGAAAAGAGCCTTGCAAAGAGGGCCCGGGTGATTGGTCAGTGTCTGGGGCGGGCTGGGCATCCATTGGCTGGGCAGACTGGGCTTCGGGAGCCCCGCCCGTCATTTGTATGAGGTTAAATATGGTTACTATGTCGGCTGCCACACCTATCGGGGATGTCCCCAGTCCCTTGGGGGTGACCCTGTCTCTGAAGAGGGTCGCCGGAAAACAGGAGTCGCGGCAGGCTGCGGAGAAAAGCAAGCTCCTTAACTCCATGAGGTGTTGCAAATCAAAGCGGGTGCTGACCATTCGACACAGATCCTGGAAGGAGAGCCAATGGCGCATAGCAGCCAGCTCCTCCAGAATTCCCAATAGAACAAGGGGGTACTCCTGCTGTAGGCTGGCCATGGTCCCGTTTAGCTTTACAATCAACAACATTATAAAAACGAGACGTGAGCAGAATCAAAGTGGTCGTAAATATAGCTTTTGGAGTGGTTATTAAAATACAGCAATCTTATCACCACTTGATACCCGGATTACATTACTTTAAAACGTAGTTCTGATCCAAGCAAATAATGAAGCATACCAGTTATATTGTTATTCATCCAAACCCCTAAACATGTTGTGTCTGGTTTTCTACGACATAAAAGTATATATTTCACATGAGCTGACCTTGTTATAAACCTTAAAGTAACTGACCAGATGAAGTCTCTGCAGAGACTTGTTTTCAGGAAGAAGTCAAATAGACTTTGTTCAGGAAGCAGTGAAATGAACTTGAATTGAACCAGATTGGAAATGCAGTTGCTTAAGACTTAAAAAGCGGTGAGTTTTCAAATGCACACACACACATATGTATATATGTTAATTTAATATATAGATACATTTACACATTAATATACTATAGGCCTATGATATAGGCTACCTGGGAGGGTTTTTATTTAGTATTTTTTTCTAAAACCATCTGATGCACTTTAACCGACTAGTAGAATAAAGGCATTTGCGAAAACATCATAACTTCACAATTCATCGTCACTCGCTTGTTGAACGGTCACACTATAGTCTATATTTATATATATATTTATAAAAGCAAATCATTGATCAAGCCTGGTTTTAACGAGCAGAAGACACACAGGCACACTTCACTTACCTGTTATCTCTAACCAGAGACTCGTTGGGTGTCTAAAGCAGCACTCCAGCCCGTTAAAACAGCAACATTGATGCAATAAGTGGACCTCAGATTGCCAACATGTGCGCAGATTTTTGCGTCTGCGACATTCCTATAGGAAAGAGGAATTCATTCCACCGCCTGAGTTAATTCTCTCCCTGTTGGACCGGCTTGGTTGAAATGGGGAGCTACCCGACCCGGCTGAGAGGAGACAATTAGAAACCAGGTCATCCTCGCACCAATCCATCTATTTCCCAAGAGGACGTTAAAAAGCAGCAGAATTTTCTCTCCTAATGGAATAACTGTATGATACCTGACGTGTAAATGCAAAAGGATATGTAGATAAATTATAATCAGCTTCTGGTCTATAATAAAGCTCTAGCAGTTGGCTCATGAAATGTTTTTGATGGTGTGTACGAGTTTTTCTTTCCATATGACATAAGTGTGTTTGTATGAAAGGGAAAACAGATGAAAAATTGATGCTTTTATAATTGAGGCTTTTAGACATTAGATCCACAGTGCCGGCACCAGCCTGTTGGGAACCCTAGAAAATATTTGGACCAGGGGGGGTCCCCAACTCATCACAACTCAATAAGGCAAACCTAAAAAAAAAATCTAATCTTGCAATGAGGTAGAAGAAAACATATTTTTAATCGCACCAATAATGGAGCAATATTATGACGAATTCTCTCAGGTCTTGACACCCGTCTGTCTCTCCTGCATCCAATATCCTGACTACGTTAACCGATTGTTCGCACACCGCCTAATCCAACCGGACCTCGACATGTGCCCTTGTTAGGAGACGAGCAAGACGATTCCCATCACCTGTGGGTGGTCATAATGTTTTGACTCACCGGTGAACGCGATGGGCCGGCCCTGTCTGGGAGGACCTGTTAACAGCCGACATGCGCATGTACATACAGACGTGCGATTCGGCCCGCACGGGCCTGTCACCCATCAGCGAACATTAGCCTCCATAAAGGCCAATAGAATTCCATTAGACTGAGAGGAGCGGAAAGCTTCCGTCTCTGGAGTAGCTGCACTCTCACTGGAATCTGACCCAACATACTGGGCCTCTTTCACCTGTCAGCCGTGTAAGATTTAATATATCAAATTGCCAGAGGATGGGAACCCAGTTCGATCCCTACAATGAGTGGATGGTATTAGAAAATGTTCTCTCTATCTCAGTAATATACACTGCCAGGTTTTTGTGATGAGAGAAATATACATCACCCTGGAACTTTTTCCACCTTTAATGTGAACAATTCAATTGTAAACCAAACAGAAATCTTTGATGTGGGGGGGGGGAATAAAACCTTACAATAACATGGTTGCATAAGTGTGCACACCCTCTTATAACTGAGGAGGTGGAAAAAGTATTCACATTATTCATCTTTCTTTGATTTCTTCACAGGGGTGTGTAGACTTTTTTATCCACTGTATCCTAAAATAGGATCTGAACTGGGTCAACAGTGAAACACAGTGAAAAGAGTAACAGCTGTTGGTTATTGCTCCTCTGCCCGAAACAAATTAAATATCTATCAAAAACAGTAGAATATTTGTTATTTAACCAGATGGCACATTGATTATTCTGTATATATATTTTGTTTAATACAAAAATATGTCATTTTAATTTTGGAATTAAAAACAATGCAAGCCGTTTGTGAAATGTACATGGAGGTTTAAAAAAGAACAGTAATCTTCTGCACCAGAACAAACCGCCCATCACAGAATACCACTTCCAGCATTTCAAAATGGTTGATATCCATTGGTCAACTGTCCTCTGAAAGTTTCACCCTTATTATGAAAACAAAAGCGCTGGATTGGTCAGCAGAGTTTCATGCTCCCGCCTCTCTCGCCTCTTCCACAGTGTTGGATTCAATGTCGGATTCTCGTCCTCCCCTGTAATTGTGTGAGAACGAAGACTCATTTACACAAATACCACTGTACTTAGTATCAAAAGAAGAGAGAAACGGTGTGAGACAATGTACATTTTCAGAAGTAACCGTTCACCAAGTGTTAATGTGTCCATACTTAATAAACAGTGGCCATCTGTTCACTGTGGCCTAAAGCATTACACACTATGAGGTGCTAGTGCTCTGAGGTGGACAGAAACATTTTCCATACTACCTATGACATCATCCTCAGTGTTGAGGTCTTTGCGTGATAATGGGATCCGGGCCAAGGAGGACAGTTTAGCTATGAAGTCCGCTTCCGCCTCCTGATGGAACGAAAACATAAGCGCTGTTATTGCCCACTGCAAAACCGTTAAAAGTTAAAAACTTGTCACATAATGTGTCTGGGATTTCCCAAGACATTCTCTGCTTCCGCATCAGTCATACCTGAAGTTGTCTTTTAAACATCTCTGTCGCTTGTTCTTGGGCAACCTTCCTTCTCCTCAGAGTTTCACAAGCCACTTCCTGTTCCAAGTCATGCTGTTCCAACATCCTCTTCTTCTGCAGTTCCACTCTGTAAGCATGGTGGGTAGTACAGACTGCCATTACTCATTGCTTATTATACTGTATTATGCACAAATTAATTGGTATATCGAGAAAGGGTTAATATTTTATAATATACAGTAGGACTTAGTTCAACAGCTCGTTAAAATACCATAATGTGCAATAAAATCGAGTAGAGTTCAAAATAAACCGGTATGTTCAGCTTCCTAGCGATTACAACGGGAGAAAGAGAAACAAGGTATTTACAACTCTAGATAGCCTAAGGAACTAACACGATGGCTTAGATAATAACTAACAAGATTGGCGATATAGCTTAGTTTTGACAATGCGTGGTTCAGCTTTCCCGTTTTCATAGACCGACCAGCCTGTGGTATAACTGACAGAGCAAACACTTTTTTGGTACACGTCTTATGTTAGTGGTGCAGGACAGTGATGTCTGGTTAGCCCCTTTTGTAAGTTAGCCACAATCGTGAAATTCTAGTTTGGTCTTTAAATAAAATTTGAGCTAAATTTCTAGAAATAATACAGCCAACAGACATCTATTCAGGCCAATAATAGCCCGTTTAGTAGTCTTGCACTAAAAAGCAATGTCTATACTTATTTACTTTTTCTTCAGAGGTTTATCTCAATATCTATGGACTGACAAACACACCACGCCAAAACAAATCTACGAAAATCGTCAGGAAGACGCAGAATATAAAAAGTACATCTTACAAATGACTTATTTCATAGACGTTAAAATATTATTAGGTTTACCGTAAACAATTTATTTTAATATACTATGAATATGTTTTGTAGAAAATACAGTAACTATTTATTGTGGCTGGACTTAGTTTCGGATTTATGGACCAGTACCTCTTCTGAAACTCGGCAGACATGGGCTTTCTTCCCCAGTTGGTGAGCTCCTTTAGCAGATACTTGTTCATCTGAGAACTGCTCTCACATTGTTTGTCCTCCTCTGTGACGGACAGAGACAGTTGTATTCATTTGGCGTCAAATAACAAAATGCAAGCTGCATGCGTTACGTTACGCAAACTCAGCATCTAGTTAACGTGCGCCTAACGGACAAAAATGAACGTGGAATAAAACATTACGGAGACTTTGGATCTGGATCTGACCTCTGGCCCTGTTCGAGTCCTGCGGCTGAAGACTCCTGGTGATGTCTTGGATCAGAGCGTAGTAGTTAGTGACCACGCCGCTGAGGGAATCCCAGGTCACATACACACTCTCTGAAGCCACTTCTGTTAGCTGGCTCTGGACCAAACAAAGAAATAAAAAAATATATCTTTTTTACGAGTGGCATAGGTTTTCTACATCCAGGACGTACAATTTTAGGCCGGCAATGAAGGTGCAGTCAAGTATCAGACTTGATCAGGTCTCCGGATATGTCAATAACCTACGAGGACAGTGGTGTAATCGGCGTCAGATTAACTACCTTCATGCCCTGGTCAGATCGGGGCCCGTTGGTCACGCCCAGGTCCATCTGCTGCCAGAGGCTCTGGCTGAGGGCGTGTCCCACCAGCAGTTGGACGTTGGCCTGAAGAAGCTCAGATGCGGTCTCCAGCTCCGACAGGAACTCCTGCTGGAGGCTGTGACCAATCAGCTGCGTTTCCGGGCCCAGGTGCCTCTCGGCGACACTGGCGCTGGAGTCCTGTGGGGGGTGGGATGCAGAGAGATGTACGTGTCAGGCCACATGGACACAGAGAAGCAGGTAGCCTAGCTACAAGGAGCTCATGATATGGGAAAACAGCAGAAGATGGGCAGGTGGCGTCTCAATATTATTGGTTCATTAAATAATTCCGATCTAGCAAGCGACATCATCCCCTTGTGCTTTTTGCCGGTTCTACGGCTGTGAGGAGATGTTAATTTGTTAGCCAGTGTTTTCGTTTACCTGATGTGAGGATTCAAGCAGTGTCAAGCTGGCTGTGGCTTGGCCGCGGTTGTGGTCGGCCAGAGCTAACAGGGCCTTGGAGTCGGTCCCTTGAGACAGAAACTTGAGCTTTGACAGTCTCATCTCCTTTAGCACCCTCAGACAGAAGTGTCGAGCCACAAGGTGTCGCTGGATTGCTTCCAGCAGGAGGTGCTGTTTCTTCTCAATCAGCATCCCCACGTGACTAGACAAAAAACGTCAGAACATGTCTTGAGATATCTGTCATCAATTCTCAAAAGAACTTCCTTTTCGAATATTTATAAATATCAATTACCAACATACATTATTAAATAGTTTAGTGTTAAGTGAATATATCCGCACACAAGCTGTACCAGGCAAATAAGCAGTAATTATTGTGGCAATGGCTTGTCATTGTCCCGCATGCACTTCTACCTCCCAGCCAGCAGAGGTCCCCCCGTGTCACCTATTTAGCATGTAGCTCTGTCTGACCACCATGCATCTGAGGATCTTCAGCTGCTGTTCACTCAGATGCCGAAGGCAGGACAGGACCAGGGCCGTCTCTTCACTCCATATCTGAAAAGAGATTGACGAATGGAAATACAGCACAACGTAGAAAAACGTCAAAACAGGTGGTTGTAACGGGACAAGGTCGGGCACTAAGACAGAAAAATAGTTCCACATAGACATGCATTGAGTAGAACAGATAAAAAGTCACATATAAGAACAAGCAATTAAGTCTGCTCTATTTATAAAATGTCTGTGTCCAACATTGTGCCCACCAGTCCATCCTGCTTCAGCTGAGCTTGTAAGCACTCCAGTTGCCGTTTGGCGTGGCCCTCTGCCTGCTGCTGGAGGGCAACTAAGTCCCCCTCCTGATTCAGCCACAGCCTCTTGCCCTGGTCAGCGGACAAAGGGGACTGAGCAGGAAGAGCAGACAGGAAGATGTCTTTGGTAACATCCCCCAACCTCTTGGACCAGGCGGCGTAATGCCTCTGAAGAAAAAGCACCGGCGATATTTTATTAGGAATCACTCAGATTAGCGGTGCTACTAAGTCCAGGTGAACAGGTGAACATCACTGTCAGTACCCACCCTCCAAAGGTCAAACACCACCACAGGCAGTACCCACCCTCCAAAGGTCAAACACCACCACAGGCAGTACCCACCCTCCAAAGGTCAAACACCACCACAGGCAGTACCCACCCTCCAAAGGTCAAACACCACCACAGGCAGTACCCACCCTCCAAAGGTCAAACACCACCACAGGCAGTACCCACCCTCCAAAGGTCAAACACCACCACAGGCAGTACCCACCCTCCAAAGGTCAAACACCACCACAGGCAGTACCCACCCTCCAAAGGTCAAACACCACCACAGGCAGTACCCACCCTCCAAAGGTCAAACACCACCACAGGCAGTACCCACCCTCCAAAGGTCAAACACCACCACAGGCAGTACCCACCCTCCAAAGGTCAAACACCACCACAGGCAGTACCCACCCTCCAAAGGTCAAACACCACCACAGGCAGTACCCACCCTCCAAAGGTCAAACACCACCACAGGCAGTACCCACCCTCCAAAGGTCAAACACCACCACAGGCAGTACCCACCCTCCATAAGTCAAACACCACCTCTGTCACTTTCCCATCCTGCTGCAGCTCCAGATCAATGCTTTGCTTCCTCTGTCTCAAAAGCAGCACCTGATACACCTGGAGAGACAATATCCTAGAAACATTAACCAGGAAATGGGACAAGACAGCCATTACGCATTTTCACACACTGCCTGAATCTCCTGGAGCCTTTAAGTGGAGTGTGCAAATAGCCCCAATGAAGAAAGATTGGATAATATTAGTGGACACACGACAAGGAACAAATGAGCTCACTAAAAGAGCAACACCGACCTTGACAAATTCCTGAGGGTCGCTGTGTGTCTTTGCAGAACCCAGGGCACAGCTTCTCTCCTTCCCTTGAGTACTCAGCAGCTTCTTTTTCTTGGAGTCCATCTTCTTGCACCTTTCATACACAAGTTCCTTGGTCTTCAGCCTGCATTCTACATCCAAAGGGTATTTGTCACTTCTTCGTTAGATCACTCCACACTTACTATAAATTGTATAGTTGAGTAGGTACCGTAAAATGTACCTGATGTAATACTTAAACCTGTATTAACATGAAATCACAATTTATTATCACTGCAGGGGTGTTCTTCAATGGTCATTGTTAGTCCACTCAATTTATTCTGAAAGTATTTTTAGGAAGGAAACGCTGGTCCTTAGATATGCTATTTTTACGAACCAGTTCATTTACGATCAGAAACTAGGCCACATACTACAGCACTGAAACGCCGCCAGAATATTCCTCAGGAGGAAAAGTTCAGCAGGGTAGTAGAGAAGTTCGAAACGTCCCACTTGCCTCCTTATGCCCTCTAGGAACTGACTTCACATTTATAATATCTGTTTTGACGTTCATGGAGGTCAACACAACCCAGAACTTTTGCTTCAGCAGTTGGCAATTTGAAGTTAGTGACCCGTGGACACAATGGTGTGTGTGTGGGAAATCCTGGTTAGCAGTGCTATACATATTAACTAGGCGTGTGTGTGTGTGTGTGTGTGTGGCTTTATGTTTGTACAAGCTGATGTATGCATAGATGCGCTCTTCTTTGAGTCACCTTCCCTGCAGTTCTGGAGGCTCTCCGTCAGGGCGGCCTGTATCTCCGTCAAGGTCGTCTCCATGGTGGCAAAGGTCATATGTCCATCACTGGTCAGCTGCTCCAGGCCGCGGGCCACCAGGGAGTGTCTGAGCGACGCCTCCTGGCGCAAAAGGGCGGGCTTGACCTGGAGCATACCTCTAATCTCCTCCCACCAAAGCAGCCTCTCCTGGATCCTCTGTGAGGGGTAGAGAGAGTGGGAAGATATGCATTTAAATAACTGTTATATTAAACTGTCATAAGTTCACCCAGCACAGCCAGAAGACGACTGGTCAGCCCTCAGAGCCTGGTTCCTCTCTAGGTTTCTAAAGGGCTTTATAAAATACATCTGATTGATTGATTGAAGAGGGATTATGAATTATAATACCGGAAACTAATAAGTCAAAACAATTCCACGTATGCTACTTAGTTTTGGATTCATCCGGAGCCGAAGGCATTCTCACAGTATATCACCTTCATGTCTGCGGCCTGCATCTCTGTCAGCTGGTTTTCCACCATGAGGAGACAGTAAATAACCGTGCGGATGACCTCCTGGGCCTCATCCCTGGGTAGTACACTGGACCTGCCCAGGAGACTCTGGCAGAAGGTCTCGACCTGTTTGCTAAAACCCTTTGTCTAAGGACAGAGACATAACAACATTTTTCCCACACACTTTGAGATTTAATCCTGAAAAGACTCAAGGCAAATTTTAAGTTTTAGACTCGAGATTTTTCCCGCCATGTGTTTTTCATCCGAAGATAATTGACAGTAACATTAATTAATGACACACTATCCGTTTTCGACTGCCTAATTGTGCTTTGATCTAGTGGCTTACATACGTACCATTTGAAAGCCATGCTCCAATAGGTCCTTCTGGGTTCTTTCAATCTCCTCCAGAGTACAAGGATCTGATCCTGGATCTGTATTCCTCTCCCAGGCAGACTGACTCGCTGACAAGGCTTTCATCAATGAATCCAGTTCCTGCATAGAGATAGTCAATACAGGATTAGGGTAATTAATTAACATTTTTAATATTATTTAAACATTAAAAGAATCGTTTTATGGTAAAAAAAAACAATGTAAGGTTTGCCATCCGGTGCTAGGATTCGGATGAACACTGTACCGTTTCTTGTAGGAGAAGAACATCGTCATAAAAAGCGGACTCTTTTTTATCCTTGGGGAAACGGTTGCCGAGAATAATTCTGAGAATGTGGAGAAAGAGCTAGACCAGAAGACATGGGGAGAGATCACTTCTGACAAAATGCCCTCAAAGTTTATGAAAATGTTTGCTACTGGCGATGAAGACCTGTGACTCACCAGCCTCTTCTCTTCCTGGACCCGTGAACAGTGTTGCTGAACGTCCTGCAGGGCCAGACAGTACAGGCTGATCCTGCCCTCAAAACTAGGACGATCACAGAGCTCCATTGGCTTGCGTTCACAGTACAACGAACACACCAAAGCCACACAGCGGATAATAAGGTGACACAAGCAGTCGCCGTGAGCTCACCTGTCCTGATGGAGCGTGTTGGGGTAATTGGCCACCCGGCGAAAGCTCTCATTCTGCAGGCTTTTGGGGACCAGCGAGGACGAGATGAACTGACTGCTGTCATCGTTGTCCAGGTCCTGGCTCAGTGAGTCCCTACTGGACCCTGAGAGGGACTCTCCGTTAGCAGGGACAGGTGGTTTGGATGGCTCGTGCAGCGAGGGGTTGGAGGCTCCGTCCGCTAAGGGCTGGTGTGGAGTGAGTTCAGTCAGAAATACAAGTCAACTCTAAATGTAACGTTTCTCAATGTTTTGGTTTTATTCTAAAATGTCTTCTTTGAGGGAAACATTCAACCACGGACTGTTTTTACAGGTAAACACACTTGCTAAATGTGTTTTTGTGCTTAGCACTCGCTTATCCACATCACATACTCTCACAGTAAAGGCACAATTAAAAACATGATAGACTGTAACATGTCTTTGGTATGAGGGCTGTGATACAAACAGTAACACCATCTTACTCTGTATTTCTGGTTGATGGGGTACACAACTTTAGCCCGTGACGCAAAAGCAGCCACGTCACTGTTCATTGGCGGTTGTTTCTTCTCCTGGCAATTACAAAAAACAGGGAACCCTTTTAGAAAGCCAGTTTAATGTCAATTGAATGTCCCATAAGCTATCCAAAAAAACATAGGCCTACTAAATATATGCTATTTATATTTTGCAATATGTGTGTATATCACCAAGGTCGGTTTATTATCTATGATAAATACAGAATAGATCTACTTTTTCATTGGTAGTCGCGGTAGGGGCCGCCCTAACACTGTGGCTGACACAATCGCGTGGGTGGTGGTTCTCTTTCTCCAGATCTTCCCCCTCGAATAGTCTTCTGGCGTCATATCCCTTTGGAAAATAAAGCATAACAGGATTTAAAAATAATAATAATCAGTTCTGTCAATCACATTTAGTGAAATAACATCAAATATAATTTAGCATAAGTCTGCACAAATATATTATTATCTTTATTATTGCCAGATCAACCATATATAATATTTTGTCATTTCTACTACTGTGTTATAACACATTGACAATAAACAAATCTGAAACTCACTTTTCGAGATAGGAGCATAGACTTAAGGCAGAACACATAAAGAATGGCTGCAGCTATGATCCCAGAAACCCCCCCACATACAGTGGCTACGGTTAACAGCCCGGTAAATACACGCAGAGACTCCTCAAACTGGACCGACACATCACTAGAGCACTCCATGGTCACATCCCGGTCGTTCATTTTGGATAAATCCCGAGCGCAAAGGGTGAAAATGCATGGAAACGGACATATCTTCAAGAAAAAAAATGCATTTTACGTCTGAAAGAAAAGCAATCAGGACAGCAACCCAGAAAACAACCCCAACGTGAGCTCTAAAATACGTTTAGGGAAAGCTATGATGTCTTCACATATATTTGCACTGTAACTAACCAAACTACTACTTCGCAAAGTAACTTCCATCTCTGTCCGAGCTGCAGGCGAAGGGTTCATCCAATCATTAAACAGATTCCTAGACGCAAACACCCGAATTCCCAATCACGCACGTCCAGGGGCGGAGCTTGTCCCTTTCTTCATACTTTTGAGAAAGTCTTCCAGGAAGTTTGGATAACCGATTAGGCTATATCCACGATCACCCGTTTTTACTGTGGAAAACCTTATTCGTCATGATTTTTGAGTCTCTTGCATGCCACCAAACTGCAAAACAACGCCGAGTTATCAGCAAAACGTTTGACACACAATGTTTCTATTGCATGCACGACTCTCGGACACAATAGCGAGAGGTCGCAAGATGTAACGGGATTTCAACAATAGTGCACGGTTTAGGACACAGACGAATGATTCAGGTACATATCCCCCGCTCAGGGCTCATCACCGTATGCTGTGTTTTCCTTTGTTTTCACGATAGGCATTTGTTTCGCATACAACAGCGATCTGTTTATTTGTATTGGGCCCATAATGTAAGCCCTCATGAACGTCCATGTGAATCCGCTATTCCGGTGGGCAGTAACAACATATTGAGATGTGACCCCCCACTGAGATGGGGAACTCCACAGGAGAACCAATATGTAAATGATCAACCAAGAGTGAGTACAATTAGTTTATTGTATTGTGTCTGCTTCATGCCGCAATAAGTATTTAACCAGTAACTCTGCTTGATTGCTTGCATGTGTTGACAAGTTGTTAATGGTTTTGTTTTGCCACCTCAACAGCGCCATCCCATGCCAATTCAACCGGACGCTGGTGTTAGATCAACACAGCCGATTGTGCAGATGAATGGTTCGTTGTAATGCTTTTAGAAACATTTTATCCTGTACTACCATGCAAAGTGGCGTGCCCTGTTAATGTAGGCTGTGACGGCAGGCTGGTTACACTGGTTAAACTATAACATATGCTCTAACTGAGGTGTCATTAGAACTGGGACTCCGACTGTTTCTCTACACTATCCCGTGTTAACTTGAGTCACCCCACAGGACAAACGGGGACATGTGGCTCGTTGGCTTTCTGCCCTGAACCCGGTCCTCTTCGTTCTGGGGCCTCTGCAGCAGGTCCTTGGGCACAGCCCTTCTATGCCTCCGTGAGCCACCTGGTTAACATGGTAAACCAGGGGACTCGACGCAAAAGGAGCAGCTTAACCAGATATATCACCGGTCACGCTCGGCCTCAGGTACACTCACATACATACTAACGGCCCTCCGGGACTTGTGGTCGTCATGGTGATAAACAGTAACACACTTTCCTTTGCTTGCTGTTTCGAAACGGAATGACTTTTTCAAAACGTAGTTTTGTTTTGTGTTTTTTTTGTCTCTCAGTTTGAAAGGGCGGCTCAGCCAGCGGATTTTCGACTTAGATTTGAGAAATGCGCCCAGGCAAGTGTTGTCGTCGTCTCCATAGAGGAGAGGCTTGCATTGGTTATCGCTTGTTATCCGTTCAACGGTAATCAGTTAGTGTGTCCACGTGCCCGTGTGGCACGCCATCAAATGCTTCCCCTCTGACATATCATATGATCTAGTAAAACAGATGGGATGACCTCATTAACCATCCATAACCGCACGTCATCGTACACATGTCTCCTCACAAACCATGTGCTCTGTGCTGTCATTTGGCCCCGCAGATGGGGGCCGGCACCGGGTTCCCTCACCTGACGTTCGTTCTGCTCATCCATAACCTCGCGCCTGCGGGTGGTACCAACCTGTCCCAGCTGGCCATAAGAGACTCCGTCTCTGGGATAGCGCCCATACAGAGTGGGGACGTGGCGGTGGAGAAAGGCTTCCAGACCTTTACCATTGATTCGCTGCCGGGTAAATAAAAACCCTGAAAAACCGGGTTGTCCGTCGCTTACGTAGTTAGTTACCCGGTCAAATGCTTGGGGTTGCATAGAAACGTCCTTGTTTTTGTAAGAAACGCATGTTTCTGTCCAACGGTCCGAAATCTGTATTTGTAACATTGTAAAATACTATATTTCCTATTCAAACTCATCTAATGCATGTTTTTAATGTAAGACAAGTCCATTTGTAAGTGGCCCCACATTTTTTATGTGTATTTTTACATTGCTCTGTTGGTGTTTCTACAGCCGGGGCTTCGTACACTGTAACTTATACTGCCCTCATTAAGGGCCACGCCAGTGTGGTTCTGGACCTGCCAGCCTTTCTAACGTTTTCCAACGCTTCAATGGTATGGTACTCACTTGTTTTAACACTTAAGTTATGGTACATTACTGTATTCCTGGGTGAAATTAACTGTATGGTACATTACTGTATCTAGGGTAGCCTTAACTGTATGGTACATTACTGTATTCCAGGGTGAATTTAACTGTATGGTACATTACTGTATCTAGGGTAGCCTTAACTGTATGGTACATTACTGTATCTAGGGTAGCCTTATCTGTATGGTACATTACTGTATTCCAGGGTGAATTTAACTGTATGGTACATTACTGTATCTAGGTTAGCCTTAACTATATGGTACATTACTGTATTCCAGGGTGAGTTTAACTGTATGGTACATTACTGTATCTAGGGTAGCCTTAACTATATGGTACATTACTGTATTCCAGGGTGAATTTAACTGTATGGTACATTACTGTATCTAGGTTAGCCTTATCTGTATGGTACATTACTGTATCTAGGGTAACTTTATCTGCTCATGCTCCACAGAATGACGTCAGTATGTTTGGTCCAGTTCTGGCAAATATGACCCTGAGGGTGAACTCAACAGACAAGGTACTTAGGCTGGACTATCTCAAATTCCAGAACTTTCATCTTAAGTAATCTGAACACCGTACTGAAGATGTTCCTCAAAACAATGTTGTTGTCTAAGATTGATAACGACGTGCTATTCTTTCAGATTTACCCAAATCACGGTGTCCACTTCGCCGGGTTTGTAGGTGGCTTCGTCTTGTCCTTTTTGTTGCTGACTTTAGGATTTCTGGCCATGAACCTGATATGTGCCCGAGCTAGGATGAACTCACTGCAGCAGAGGGTAGGTTGTAATGCATTTTTCCATTTAGGGAAAAATCATGAAAATGAAATTTGTTTGTCCAGTGTTTTAAAGACACCTTATTGCGCATCAATTTGGTTAACACATTTTTCTATTCTAAAATGACCACAATAGGCATTGTCAATTCCTTCGTACATTTGTGGTTTTCCTGTAGAAAAAACGCGGCGACTCAGACCCCGATTATGAAGTATGCAACATGAGCGAGACGGTCAAAGAAGAGGCAGCGTTTGAAGACAAGCTGGTGGACATCATGGTGCTGGAGGAACCCCAGAACATGTATCAAGCTCTGGAGAAGTATGTCGAAGACAAACAGATGTGACACTTTATGATAAAGGCGTATGAAGTATTCATGTTCATGTTTGATAAACTCATGGTAATTAGTCTCAAAGTAGCTGTTAAAATTTGGTTTTGACATTGCATGCCTTTTTTAAACTTTCTTTTTTTCTGGATGTGACACGTTGTTAATATGGTCATAATCTATGAGTAGAAACCCCATAATATTTTAATGTCCCAAGTGATTTTGATGACATAATGCTGATGTCATGGTACACAAGTCACAAGTCAACAGACCAATATACTGCCATCTACTGGATACATCTCTCAGGAAGAAGTTAGAAAGCAACTCTTGAACTTAGAAATAGTGGAACAAAACATTACTTTCAGTTGGCTATCCCAACAACAGAAATGTTAAATGTGTACAGAGACTGTGCCAATATAACTTCATCAAAATGTGCATAATTTGGGTGAGAGATACCCTTACATTTGAAGGATTGGATGAACGTCAAAGACCCAATTTACAAACTCCCAGATAATCTGTTGGCCAGTGTGCATAATGCTTTTCAGCTGGCGAATTAAAGTATTCAGTGCAGAATAAATTAGGCCTAACTCTGTCCAAGGTGTCTAATATACAGCCAATACCTCCGCAGCTTGGAGATGTCCAGTCTGCTTCAGGCCACCTCCAGCCTGGAGACCAGTCGGGTCCAGATGTACAAGGACGTAATCGCTGCGCTGCTGGCCTCGCTGCGTTCCCAGAACCGCATGTCCCGGCATGCCTCGCTGCGTCCCCAGAACCACATGTCCCAGCATGCCGAGCAGCGCCTCCTGAGTGTACTCCACGGCCAGCTGATGGGCATGGAGGGCAAGCTGAAGGAGGAGCATGTGGCACGCATGGCCGCCTTGGCGGCACAGTGCAACCTGGAGACCCGGGAGCAGATGGAGGCAGAGCACCGTCGGGAGGCGCAGGAGAAGGCCCAGCTGGAGGGACTGTTTCGGCACGCCAACCAACAGGTACGGCTCGCTGGAGGAAGGAACCCAGGCCCAAACACGATGAGCGGGACATCATTAGGTGGTTGTCTAAAGCAGGTGTTATGTAAACTGGTGTTATGTAAATTAGGTCACGATTGTTTCGTTAGTTCAACCGGTTATTTTTTTGGTGGGCGGGAGTAAAATCTTGAACGACCAATAGGTTTCCGTTGTACGGGCGGGGCGCGTCAAATCAGGCACACCTTAAAGAATGTGACCGTTCACCAAGATGTGGTTGATTTTCCAGGAGCTCTTCCTCCAAGTCAGTGTCCTCCTAGAGAAGCTCCACAAGCTGAACCATAGTCAGCTCCAGCACACACTGCTAGTGAAACACGAGGAGGCTTCGGCTAGAGTCCAGAGACAAATAGTGGAGTGGAGAAGGGAGGAACTGCACAAGATCTTCTCAGAGGAGATGGAAGAGGCTACCAGGATGGGCGAGCTAGAGAAGACAATGGCCCGAAGTCTCATGAAAGACTACTACAGCTACCAGGTAGGCCAGGGAGACTACTAAACCTGCCACTACACCTACCATCCTATGGCTTCGTATTTCTTGTGATTTAAAATCCCTTTGTTTTCTGCACAGAATCAACTGGAGGAGGTGCTGGATGTAGTGCTGGCCAACAAGCGTTGCATGCTGGGAGAGCGTCACGCCCAGAGGAAGTTCCTGGTGCACAGCCTGTACAGCCTGAAAGGACTCATCTCTGAGACCTTCTCCAAGACCTCCAGCCAAATGGAGAACTGCTACAAAGAACATTTGATGTTGGTTTAACTGATGATTACACGAATTGAAGAGGATTACTGGCACAGAAAAATAATGAATATAGCAAACAACTATTTGACTTGAGGATTGACGTCTGTGTTGTTCGTTCATTTTAACATTTTTTTAACGTTTCTTACGAACGCCCAATTTGTGATCTGTCGTTTGGAAAATCTGCCGCCTAATCTAATAATACATTTCCGTAACTTTAGATTCTTAAGGTGCAGTGTCTCCTGTGCTCCTCTAGGGGGAGCAATGTGTTCGAGGAGCAGATGGAGCAGCGGCTGGATAAGGTCCAGATGGAGTTGGTGCTTGTGAAGCAACGGCTGGAGGAGGCTCTGAGCCGTGAGAGGAGGGCCATGCACTGTGGCCTGGTCAAGAAGAGGAGGGAACTCATCTCAGACATGGTGAGATGATGAGTAGAGACTAGTTGTACGGCGCCATCTGCAGGCTTGCTGCAGGCATTGCATTTGGTCGTCTTATGTAGATTAACAGGAAACAGTTGTGTCTTTTATTGTTCCCCTGGGGACAGTGATGTGGAATATTCAGGTTAATAGCTATTGAATTAAACATTGGAAAGTAAGCTTTGTTCATTTGTTCACATTCTTACCCAGCTGCAGTGTCACAAGCAGAGGCAATGGGAGCTCTCTGCCCGTTCTCGGGGCGGTCTGAAGGATGAGGAGGTGTTGGAGGTGGATCCGGCACAGCACCTCCTCTCCTGGCAGAGCATGTTGACCTCCCAGTGCCAGGAGCTGGGGGAGCTCATCAACAACCTGGACGAGGAGGCGGCTGCAGACATACGCAAGGTAACTTCTGATAAAACCACGCCACCTCGTCCACTCACAAAGCAAAAGGCTGAGTTTCACCGTTGTGAATTCACCTACTTATTACACATAATAAATGAATAAACAGCACCTTTAATTGCACGGACACCGATAGCTTATTATATTTCTATTAAATTGAGTAAATGAGTGCAATGTACACAGTTAATACTGACATTTGTTTAAACAATGTTTAAATGTACTTGATGCCTGTAAACAGGTTGCTATAAATATTAAATGCATGTATTTTATTATTATTATTTTCCTCTGTAAACCACATTGAATTGCTTCTATGTATGAATTGTGCTATATAAATAAACGTGCAAGCTTGCAATAATAGCCTTCATGTAAAAGCAGGTTAAGGCCCAATCCGAATACTCCCCCTTACCCCTTCCCCTTAGCCCTTAAACTAAGGGGTAGGGCTAAGGGGAAGGGGTAAGGGGGAGTATTCGGATTGGGCCTAAAGCCCAGTACTATTTCTGCTTATAGTGAGGACCCATCTTTGTCTCCTCTTCCCATCTCTTAGGTCACCATGCGGGTGATCCACAGCTCCATGGCGGAGGTGAAAGCTATTCAGGCCGCTGCCACCCAGGCATTGCTGGACCTGGGACCCCCCCGTGGCCCCAACCAGCAGCCAGGGGCGAAGGCCCCAACAGGGGCTGGCACCAGTGCTCTCTCTCAGGCCCAGGAGAGGCTCCATCTGGAGGGCAAGGGGGCAGTGAGGATCCTCCAGGCCTCCAGGGACTCCCTGCGCCAGGGCATGATGAGAGAGCTGCAGGGGCAGCTGGAGCTGAGGGCCAGGGGGTGGGCCTTTTTCCGGTATGCCTGTGGATATTTACTCCCCTGTCACTCTCTCTCAGGTCCATTGTGTAATAAGTGTCTCAATGTGTGTGACCATGTGACCAGCACGACCATTTGACCTGCACGACCATGTGACCAGCACGACCATGTGACCAGCACGACCATGTGACCAGCACGACCATGTGACCAGCACGACCATGTGACCAGCACGACCATTTGACCAGCACGACCATGTGACCAGCGCACGACCATGTGACCAGCGCTCGACCATGTGACCTGCATGATCATGTGTCTCGTCCTTCATCCAGGTCTCTGTGCTCGTCTCAGCTCACCCTGTCGGATGAGGAGCTACTGCGTTTGATGCTGGAGTTCCAGAAATGTCTGTCCAGGATGGGCCACTGCCTGGTGCTGCCACATGCCCTCACCCGCTCCAAACTGCAGGCAGCTGTGACCTCCTGGAGGAAGGAGATGCAGGAGAAGCAAACTGAGACTTCACTGTACTGTGAGGTAATGTAGCAGGAGTGGCTCGTATTGATGAATGCATTACAGCGCCCCCTACTGCTTGAAAATCACAAAGATCACTAGAACACGAAATAAATTAATTGAATTAAATGTCAAATGTGAGAGCGTTGTGTTCTAGACAGATATGCTATTTCCAGGTAGCTAGTTCCCTTTAACAGCGACCTAAAATGTGTTTGCTTTTTAGTTCGCCAAGAGAATGACATGAATGACAACACTGTTAAGTGTCTTTTTATGAAAGCGGTCAATAGTGGGGAAAAAACATCGGCAACTAATGATAGAAAGGCAGGAGAAGATTACAGTACCCGATGCTGCAGGGAGGGTTCCCCTGTTATTAAACTGGCTATATGTATTTTCCAGAACAAAACCAGGCCCACAGGGAAATCTGCTAAAGACAGACAGAGAGCTAGTCCCACTGAACTGCTGCTATTCCAGCGGACGATTGAAGACAGAATCCAGCTGTTCGAGAAAGAAAAAGAGATGGAGAACATCTTCATGGAGAAGGTTTGGGGAATATTCTATTGATTCAATAGATTGTTTGCAATTGTTGTACGGAGAAAGCTTTTACACAATCCTCTCGCTATTTGTTTTTTTTACTAGTTTGACATGAAAAATTAGATTATCTACATATACCAGCTCTGAAGTGTTAGATGTTCCCCAGACTTATCCGACTTGGAGAACTCTCTCCCGCTGAATAAAATGAGAACTATAAAATATATTAGCTAATGACACTTAAGATATTCAAGCTCGATTAACTTTCTATTCGTCGGTAGACTCCGTGTAACTATGACCCCAACTGTCCTGAAACTCCCTCTGGTCTCTACGTGAAAGGTCCTGGAAGAGATGCTCGGCGAGCGGGAAGCTGAGCTCCAGAGCCAGATGGACGGCCTGGCCGTGCAGATGGCCACCCTCCACTACCAGAAGGCCGAGACGAGGACGAGCGTCCTGGAGACCTCCAGAGCACTGCTCACTGTCCAAAGCCTCATTACAGAGGAGTTGCGAGCTGGCAGGAGCCTGGCCTCAGTCCCCCTAGCCCAGAGCATCCAGAACCACTGTCTGGTAGGACACTGGAGCGTGTAGCTGCTTGTATTGTCTGGATTAGCACAGACTCCCCAGTCTCAAAATCCTTCCGATTGGTCCCGAAAGCAGAGGCTGGCTCGTTAGTCTGGGTTAGAGTCGACGACTGAGCCAGCAGCTGAAGCCCAACAATCAAAGCCAATTAGCCAACAGCCCCCGGGAGATTGACGTCTCCTCAGCAAGCATTTCCTGGTCCACTCTGGCTGCTCAGCTTGGTTGTCAGGAGTGACATTACTTCCTGGTTTGACATGCCGTCATAATCTGCATGACTTCCTGGTTGGGCGTGCCCTCGTAAAACGCATGACTTATGGTTGGGCGTGCCCTTCTAACCCGCATGACTTCCTGGTTGGGCATGCCCTCGTAACCCGCATGACTTCCTGGTTGGACGTGCCCTCGTAATCCGCTTGACATCCTGGTTGGACTTGCTTGTCATTTGTTTTTGGCTTTGATACTCTGATTAGTTAGTGGACATCCAATTGCTGACTTTTGTTTTGTGCTATTAAGGAAAATGCTTTGAAACCCAGATGAAATTGCCGTAATTCAATCCCTTGTTTGTTTGTGTGGTTGCAGGGTTTGGAAGAAGCCGAGCACAAGCTCCAGAGAGAGCATGACGAGCTGGAGAGTCTGGAGACTGGGCCACGCAGACCGCCAGAACACAAACCGCCCAAAGACCTGGAAGCTGCTGCTTATGAAGACGAGTCAGAGGAGGAAGATGGGAGGCTGTTCCAGATAGAACGCGGCAGCCGCATGGCCGCTGTTCTGCGGGAGGCCTTGTACAAGTGTGATCAGGTCAACAGTCTGCAGATGGAAAGGTCTGCGTTACTGGCTGTGTACCATCTGTGTATCCAAAATAACATAATAGGGTTATACAGAGGCACTGGACAGAATCTGGTGGCCATAGGAGAAATGGAGTGCTGTTAAGGACACAGACCCAGGTCTTATGTCTGATCTGAACTCAGGGCTTAACATAAGCTGGATATCTTTGATTTCATCCACAGGATCTTAATAGTAACACAAGATTGTTGAATGCTACTGGTGGATGTGATGGATGTGTGTTGTTACTTTACTTGAGGCAGTGCTTTGATCCACTCTGATTAATACCCTGTTCCAACAAAAAATATTATTTTAGCCATTTGACCGTTTTCTCCCACTCCTTTTCTCCATTCCTCCACCCATCCTTCCATTCCTCCATCCATCCGTTCCTCCATCCTTCCATTCCTCCATCCTTCCGTTCCTCCACCCATCCTTCCGTTCCTCCAACCCTCCTTCCGTTCCTCCACCCTTCCATTCCTCCATCCTTCCATTCCTCCATTCCTCCAACCATCCTTTCATTCCTCCAACCTTCCATTCCTCCATCCTTCCATTCCTCCACCCATCCTTCCATTCCTCCACCCATCCTTCCATTCCTCCATCCTTCCATTCCTCCACCCATCCTTCCATTCCTCCATCCTTCCATTCCTCCAACCATCCTTCCATTCCTCCATCCTTCCATTCCTCCACCCATCCTTCCGTTCCTCCACCCATCCTTCCGTTCCTCCATCCTTCCATTCCTCCACCCATCCTTCCATTCCTCCACCCATCCTTCCATTCCTCCATCCTTCCATTCCTCCAACCATCCTTCCATTCCTCCATCCTTCCATTCCTCCATCCTTCCATTCCTCCAACCATCCTTCCATTCCTCCATCCTTCCATTCCTCCAACCATCCTTCCGTTCCTCCACCCATCCTTCCATTCCTCCAACCATCCTTCTATTCCTCCACCCTTCATCTACCAGGCAGCAGGAGGCCAATGCCAGGAGTCAGGCCATGGAGGATCTCAAGGAGCAGCTGGAGCTGAAGAGGCTCTACACCAACTGTGACCAGGTGATATAGCCGTCATACAGTTGACTTCGTTCAGGTGTAGGCTCTGAGATTCTGTTCCTGTTAGTCCACAGTCACAAAGAGACAATATGTCCCCTATTTCATCCATTACTCCACAGGACCTGGAGTTTGCGGCCAAGCTGGTAAGACAGAGTCAGATGTCTACTGAGGTTCTCCTGGAGGCCCTCCGTTTGCTCCTCCCCACTCTCCCAGAGTCGGAGCTGCTCTCCCTCATGGACGCTCTCTGTCCCAAGCAAACGACCCCCCCGGGGTCCACAGAGCAGCCGAGCCCAGGGTGAGAGATGGGAGACGAGCGACAGTTTGATTGGTTGTGGATTAGTGTTCTGTTTAAACCACTGTTTAAAACGAGTCTGCAGTGTGTGACATGAAGACTTCATGAATGATTAAAGCTAGTTCTCATGGTTGAGCATCGCAATGTCGTGTTGTTAAACATTCAGTTTAACAACACGACACTGTGGGTTCAGAGATTGCGGTTCAGAGCTTGCGGTTCAGAGCTTGCGGTTCAGAGCTAAATTGGGACTAATTATTAGGGCTGGAATCTGTTGCACGCTGTTTTAAAAGGTTAAATAACAACACCTGTTTTTTTTTTGTTGTCCACAAATTAAGCAAGCTTTAACAGAATATAGTGTAATATCATAGTAGGCCAGTATTAACCAATTGTTATGGGTTAGAAAACACGATGGGCAAAAAAAAAAAGCCAGGATACATATATTAATATGAACATATCAGCTCTCTCTAATAACTATATTATAGGTGCACATTATGATATATTACAACCAGCTTGATACGGCATATGTTTACCATATATTTGAAATATTAACAATATCAGCGCTGTCTAATAACTATATTAAAATACGTTAGCTGACGAAATGTATTGCAGTGCAGACTACTATTGGAAAGTTTTGCTGCGAAGGAATTAGACACAAAGCGTCCGAATATGGAGTAAAGACTCAAATACCAACTTAACGAACGAATACTCAAAGTATTCTGGCACCCCTTACTAAGTTGTCAACGATTCCAGCATTTTAGCACTCTCTTTCAGTACTAATTGTAAGGTAAGACTTTGCTGGTTATAAAGTATGATCCTGGCATTTCACTCCTCACGAAAGCCTCTCAGGACGTGCACAAATACACACGTTTTCTTTGAAAAGCTCAGTTACTTAACCATACAACTCAAGCTGCTATACTGATCTGGTGATCTCTCGAAAGGCTATAGGAGACTATTCGTGTGTGTGTATATGTCATACTGTAAATTCCCATGTGCCTGTGATACATTGCAGACGAGTGTGAACCATTTCCTGTCAACCTTCCGTTTCTGCTGACCAGGAATCTGTCTGGACTGATCGTTTGTGTGAATAATGGTCTTGAAAAATGAGGCCTTGTCAAGACTTGGCCTGTCTAGTCAGGCCTACTGGGAAACTCCATTGTAATACAACATGCTATGCATTCTACGCTAACATATACATGTACAGTGTCTTTCAGACCGACGCGCACAGCTTACGGTGGCTTCAAGACTAAAATACTCTCCTTACGATGTGTTCTTGGCTCCGCTCCTTTCTTCTGACGATTTATTTTCTCCATTCTCTGGGTTTTGGTTGCCAGGGGGCCAGAGGGAGCGGGCAAATCTCTGCTGTTTAGACTCCGGGTGGAAATGGTGGGGAGGTATTTATCGGCCCAGTCGACGGACCTCGACCCGAACCAGTGAGTAGCAAACTGCCGCCGATATTCCTTGTGTCCAATGTGGACACACTTCATCCAGGGCTTCAATCTCAATCGTCATTACCTCAGATGTGTCCGTGAGGATGACACAGGTTGGACGTGTGAATGTTATTGAGGCTAATTAATATAAATGTGAACAATAATAAAAATGTCAACGCGTATTGTTAGTTGAGCCGCATTGTTGTTCTGTATTTGAGTTTGACGGCAATTTAGTGTTGGCTACAAAAAACCTAATGAACCCCAATTAAAACGGTAAATTTGTACGCTTTAGTAAATACAAACGTAAGCAAGTGTGGTGATCTTCTTCTTGATTCTTCAGGTTCCAGGGGAGGAGGCCGAGCCTGCTGGAGAAGCTGTTTGTAAATACCAGACCCGAGGCACCCAGGGAGAACACGCAAGTGTTGGTCCAGGAAAAGGAGGGAAACACAATACTCACTGCACAACCACATACTCCCAAACCGGTTGCGACTGGAACGATCCAAACCGAGGCATCTGAGCAGCCCCGTGACTCTGTTGTGAATTTAGCGGGAGGGGCATCGAACGTGCACAGTGACACCGTGTTAGATTCCACATCAGCCCGCCCCTGTGGGTCAGCCGACGACTCCGCGGTAACGGACGTCTCCTGCGCCGGGGAGAGGGTGTTTGTCTTCCGCGCTCCGCCCGATCCTGAGAGCACAGCGGGGGCCACTGACCGCAAGAGGAGAAAGAGGAACTTCCTTAATCTGAAGAAGGGTTCGGTGGCTCCCCTGGACCAACCCTGAGTTAATATGGGCATTCAGAAGCCCAGTGGCCTGCACAGACCGGCCACAAGATTCTGGGTTTTCCTGCTCATGGATCTGTCCTGGCGTTGCCATGGTCACTGACATTCTTGAGACAATGCATTTAAATAATAAGTCGCTTATGCTGTTATCACCATTTCGAGGTAATTACATTGATTTTAGATGCAGTCGGGTGTTAAAAAGCAAGTAAATATTGAGAAGAGGCACACTGCTATTTCAGCTAGGTGTTGTTGTCATTACTATTCTCAACTGACTGTGATAAAGTGTTTATTTGGTTTTTCAAGGAGGAATTTATCTTGCCAACTAATAAAAACACTTCCATCTAGCAAATTACATTTGATAAAAGATGGTGATGGAAGCAATCTCTGCAGAATGTTTTCCTGCACCTTGTCATATCTATGACACAAAGATTTAAGGCAGTCCTACTACTCAGAGGAGGTTGTGTGATGTATTGGGGGGTTTTAGATGGCTGCGCCTACTGAATCTTCGACGTCATCGTTGCATTTTTTTTATCTCCTACAAACGGTACATTTTCTGAACGGATCCCACTCGTAAGTAGGTTACTAGCGAATGTCTTGTCAATTTGATCTCCAGCTGACTGCTTGGGCCTGCGCGACATCGATTGTAAGATGAGACCGGCGTGTTTATTCTGTGTGATTAGTTTTATTTGGGTGTCGAACTGCGCACCTCCAACATGTTATTCCCGGATGCTCGACCTGAGCAAGGAAATAATGACTCTTTTGGAAAAGTTACACACTTACCAACGCACGGTGAGGTATTTTAAGTTAATAATTTTCATAAACCCGTACGTTACCGTGTATTTTTCCTAATTTTTCCCCAAAACTTTTGTGCAGAAAACATGCGTTGAGTTTTTGCCCAAACTGTTCCTAGACGTGCACGTAAGTCCCGTTTCACGGTTAATATGTTGTTATTATTGAAGATTAATCCATTTCATCATTTGTTTGACTGCCAATATCGATGCTTGTTTGTATTTAAATTCCGGGATTTTTTTTGCGAGCATTGAATGTTTATCATAATTATTATAATACTATGTGTTGATGCCTCTGTAATTCCACTGTAGAATTCGTGCCTGACCACCAAGCTCAGAGACTTCCTTTATACTCTGATAAACCTTCCTACACCCCAATGCCATGAGAGACCCAGGATTGTGTTGTTAAAGCGCAAAGTCTCAAACCTCTACAACATCCTCAACAAAATATGTTATCGGGTATGTGCTCTCCTCTCAGATCACACACAGAATACTGCCTTTAAAAAAGAAAACATGTTGTTGTCAGAGCGTTCCTTGGTCCTCCTTGGTACATGCAATTACAATAGCTTGGTGTTTGCCATGTTGCCAACTTGCGTAAGATATGACCATATGATGTATGATCGACACATGTTCTCATGATTACCTACAAAATGTGACTGAAATGTCAACAGATACATTCTACAGCTGGAGGTACTTAGTGTCCGAGTGTGATTTTGACCTTCCCACAGGACCTGGTGTATTATACAGATGACTGTGACGCCATTGAGACTGGCCAGAGTAATCCTCGCTATGGAGAGGACAGGCTTGAGCTTCTGGTGGAGGATAAGAGATAAGCCCACCCAGAGACGAGCACGCATGAAATACAACACACATACTAGGTACATGCAAAGCATGCTCCTATAAGTACACATACACACAGAGACATACACATTTTAGACATCTCTTTCCTATTCTAGTCCTGCGCCCCATTTCCTCTAATCCTAACCATAACCGAAATACTGAACCCCTTAAATATAACTGCTGAACCCAACCTTTGCCTTAAATCCATCCCATACCACAATTGTAACTTCTAGTCCATCTCTAACACCTAAGCCCAAGAAAAACACTTGGTGGAGACCAGTGGAACAGAAACCAAACTCCACTAACAAACACCACAAGACATTGCTTTGCCTACAAAACAGCACCCGTCTGTAGCGACTGTTTTTATATTTCTATTCTACCCCCAAAACGTTTTTTTTTTTCCATTCAAGTAGGGGTTCATGCTGGTGACATTCCACCAAGTGGTAGAAAACTTTCCACAGGAAATTTGCTGAATGCCAGTCATTCCGATGAAAACCTTGAAAGAATAAACCAGGACCAAATCTTAGTGTGCCTTTCCCACTGACTCTTATTTACCACAGTTTTTGAAAGGGCATGCCTTGTTTATCCAAATATGTTTTATGTTTATATAACCCTCTGTACTACATAGCTGCCTTAATGCTACTGGTTCCTGGCCTAAATACTTCGATAGTAGTTGATTATCTTGTGTTTTTTGTTTGATTATGAGAAAAGGCTTTTACTCTGTAACCTGTAGCATCTCATTGTGATTTAGCCTATAGCACATACTGATTGTATTATTTTTATGTTACTGGCACAGTTGACTGTACAAAACCATGCTGTACATGTATTTGGTTTGTTTAACATATCACATTTCACCTATTCAACCATAAAGCAAGTCACTTGAGAGCCAATTCTTATCTATGAGGACGACCTGGCATTCAAATGCAAGACGTGACAGTACACAGAACAACATGCTTGTTGTTTATAAGTACACATAAACATTTATTTGCAATTAAGTGCTGTGGTGCACGGGCAACAGCTCAAATCAAGTGCAGATGAGATAACTGTGTTCAGGTAAAGAGTCTTGGATGTTGACCAAAGAAACAACAGTGTTTTAGTGGCAGGCAGGCTTGTCGTCATGACTTGGCAACTGTTACTATTCCAAAAGCATGATCTATTGACTGTGAAGGGAACATTGAGTCTGATGCTAACCATATGTTTTTGTTATTTTATTTTTTGATCGCCTCTTTGAAATATGGATACAGTTAAGGTACAAAGAGATCAAAATACACTTACTCACCTTTAGGTTGTGCATCACGACAGTCTTAGCTGCTCTGTACCTCCAGATGTACGTACAGAGTGATGTCAACCTAGAAACTGACAGAGGACAGCCACTTTTACAGGAGTATGTGGGCGTATGAAGGATGCTATGTTGAGGGAAAAAATGACCCTGGATCAGATTTTAAAATGGGTGTGGATATCATGGGTCGGTAATGACAGTGTATGGTCCAAACAAAATACCAGAAAACAATATAGCTGTAGATATTAAAATCCTCTGAGACGAATACATCTACGGGGACAACGTTTGCCGGGTTGGCAGGTAGAAGTTAAGCGGTAGCAGAGATCGAGAAAGACGTATTACATGTTATTGAACCAATGTTGACGTGACCATATTGGCACGCAGTGTACAGACAATAAGAGAAGTCTGAAAATCAAACCCGTTAGAACACTCATTGAAACAGGAAGTGGTTTGCGCACATTGTACACAGTAGCTTTGGAACTAGACTGAGTAAGCCACTGTGAATCTGTGGTCATTTCAGAGGCTTCAGGTATAGGTCAATAATGATCCACACAGAACTGGTTGTTGTCTACGTGCCGATATGATGTCATTAAGGATCTTGTGCGTGGCTAAGATGCCCCAACAAACACCTCAGAAGCTTGACTGTGCCACAGTGAGAATACGTTGTGACTCAAAACTGAGTTCTCTGTTTACTTACCAGACTTTTAAAAGATTCTAGACCATCTCGATAAAACTGCGAAGGGAGAAAAGAACTTCAAACAAACAAAAATATGTTTGTTTTTTTTAGAGTGGAGCCCGTTGAGATCTGGAGGTTATCGTATTTCCGCATCTCCTATTGAGATCAAGTGCCATATTATTTTCTCACAATGTTCCTATTAGAATAAATGCATTTTAGGGTACGTGAGCATCATTCATGAATATGTTTCGAGTATAAAGACCACTGTGAGCACATAATAGAACCACTATGAATCATAAAGTGTGAACATAATATTGCTTTTCAGCTGTTATTAAGCAATTTCCGTCTAGTTTTAGGACTAGAAGCTGGGCTAATATACAATACGTCTTGACCTGTCTAATACTTCTATATAACACATTTATTTTCCAACAGCTGTGCGATTTGGCAGCTGCAACCAATATATGTGCCATATGGTTCCAAAAAACTAGCTGTACATATCAGTCATCATTAGCATTCACTGGGTGACTAGCCAATATGAGAGTTTTTCCAAATAAGAAACACACTTTAAAACAGATTTATTTTCCTGAACAAAGATTATTTACTCAAAACCACGAGCAGTAGTCAACTGTTCTCACAAAACATTTTGGTTTGATTAAAAATCCCATTAACAACTCTTATTGTAAAACACAATTGTCACCATGTTGCCATGTAGAAAACGCTGCCTGTCTATATACAAAATGCTAATACTCGCAACAAGTGAAAAGTAATAAGGCTTTTGGCATGAGTAAACAAGTCACAGGCCAACGCACCTGTTTTTAACAGTTGATTTCAACTTTTGCCGTTTGAGGAGAACAAGTGAAAATGTGTGAACGGGAAAATACTCTCTCTAATGAGATTTGTGACATGTCTTTTTTACCATGTTCTTTAACCTGGTATAACAATGGGGAAGCTGATCTGAGAGTACAGCCAAACCTAGACCCTCGCTCTAGGGTCCTTACCCTAAAAGCTACCCTTAAAAAAACATTCCTAAAAAACCATGCCATAAACATAAAAATGTCCCTTTCCTAATCTTTTACATTACATTTTGCATAGGATGACAACAGAGATGGGGCGACCCACGCCTTCTATAAAGGATGTTCCTTGTGCTGTGCTGCTCTCTGCTGGGGACGTGAAGTATTACACTCTGTGAACTTACAGTGATAACCACACATGTCTTAGCCTCTGCAATAATGTTTCTATTTTTCACGCCTTTACTGTTAAAATTTCTTCATTTTAAGTGAAAGGGTTGCAATGAATCTGTTTGCAATTGTTCAAGTTTTTTTTTTATTCGAGTGAGTTATGTAAAGTGCTTAGTGTGTTCTGTGAAGCTAGTATATTGTGACAGTAGAGACGCAGGGATCAGACACATTTCATGTGGGCATTGATTAAAGAAGAGAAGAGAAAGAAGCGTGAGAGAAGAGAAAAAAATCAAAGACCAACCAGTCTCCAGCGGTGGAAGGAATGGGCTCGGCTGATTGTTTGTTTTGACGTCCTTTCCATCCGTCGTATCCTGGCTGTCTTTCCATTTTCCTCGGATTCTGTGTTTTTTGGTGCAGAACCACTTTAATGGCTGGGCGTGGCATTTAGCATGTTTTTTTTTCATAATTTGTTGACAGTGTGAATCTTGTTTCGATCATGTGTTGAATCGAGTTGGTGGTACTCATCCAAAAACAACGACCACCAATATTTAGTTCCTACTAATAAACAGGTGAAGGATACAGTATTGTAAAAGAAAACACACGGAAATCATGGAAATCGCGTCTATCACAAACACATGTATTGATAAAGGTGTCTCTGAAAAAGTTTACTCTAATGCCATTTCTGTTTATTTATTGATTTTGTTTGTTTTGTGATTGATCAAAAAAATCAAAGTGAACTCATTGCATATAAACGCTTTGTCTGTTGATCGTCTCTAAAAAAGGTCTCTAGAAACTGTGTCAGTTTCAATAAATTAGATATTAGTAAAGACATACACCTGTCAAAATAAAGTCAAAAAAACTCTTTGATGCGGGCTCCATCATTGTAAAATAGAAGATGCCTTCTGGCCATAATAAGTAATTAGGTATGAGTGGTGGATCTGCTACATCTGGAAAAACAGCAGAACTTTCAACATTGCAACATTGTTAAAATGAGAATTTCTCTTTAACTGTCAACACAAGGCTTGTTTGGACGTCCAATGCATGTAATTTCAGGTTATTTTTAAGTTAGTTAACTTTGCCCCAAAAAGACAGCTAATGGCTACATTCCAAAACGAATCATTTTTGCCAAAGGGTGATGGAAACCATGGCCTGTTTTGCTAAAAAGATCTGAAAGTTGATTGTCTACATTAAGGGCCTGATGCAACATTCTATGCGAATTTTAATGTTTTTATTTATTAGGGTTTCAGGCAATTTTCCATCACATTTACAATGTTATTATGTCTTAAAACAAATACTGCCTCATTATTTCACCTAAGAAAACATTTACCTCCAAATTGTGTTAATGATTGGCAAAGAATCATAATTAAACCTTATAAACAACAAGCATGTTGTTCTGTGTACTGTCACGTCTTGCATTTGAATGCCAGGTCGTCCTCATAGATAAGAATTGGCTCTCAAGTGACTTGCTTTATGGTTGAATAGGTGAAATGTGATATGTTAAACAAACCAAATTAACGTTTTATTGGAATGTGCCTATTTGAATGAACTCCTAATTACATTCATGTCTGATAAACGCTCTTGATATTGTCATTATTCAACTTTCCCATTCTGCACAATGTTTATGCAGCTTTTTACTTGCAGTTTAAGCACTGAATTAATATTTGAGAATGTGGTTTTGATTTGAAGCCCGTTCACTTTTCCATTCCAAGCAGGAAGAAAACATCTGTGAAGTCAGACCTAATCTGTTCTAACTGCTTGGTAACAACTCAGGCATTTATATTAGCTGACCATGTAGCCTATAACCGAACTTCAGTTTGGTGATGTTAACACATTAGTCAAACTGTGATCATCATGATATATCCTAATAACACAACGGTTAACAAGCTATGTTAATGAAATGGCAATTTTTACAGGGAACGTGAACTAGTCATTTTAGTGCACAGGAACATGGTATGAAACAATGATTTAAGTGTTGGAAATATGATTGAAACATTTTGATCAGTGACATTAAATCGTGTCCGTGAGGGTTACCGACCGTGCACCTGCCGGCGCTCTTTATTAGCTTGGCAAACCTGCCTGCCTAACCTTAAAAAAATCTGATATAGACATGATAACTCATCTTGGTCAAGGCTATTATTTTATTTTGATTGTTGCCACTGTTTAGCATGTAGCAACAATATTTCGATATTTTTCCAAAGCGTGGAAGAACTAGAGAACAAATAATCAAATAAGTGAGAATGTCATATGAAAGTGTAGAACTACAACAACAGTGCAGTAATATTTAAAACAATCTGCAGATCTGGCCGGATTGTTTGCTGAGACTAGCTATTCCTCACACGGGCCTGTCACGATCGAGCTTCGCACCTGATTGTGATATAACATAATAGCGAAAACGTTTATGATGAGTGTATTCTAGATAAAACAATTCTTTGCTTATCGGCAATTTTAGAAATGTATTAGATTGACACAGCATTAGACTAAATGTCCAAGATGAACAGAGCTGTCACCTGATTAAGTAAAGATTAGGTTAGATTGTTTGAACAGTACAAGTAGGCCTACGATATGCAGTTTTCATCCAACCAGTGCAAAAGAAGCAAGTGCAAAAATTATATGCAAGGCAATGTGTCAATGTAAGAGTTAAATGGGATGGAGTACAATGTAAGGATGTGCAAATGACAGGTGTTCAGTTCAACATTGTTGCAAATTGCAAATACAAGCCGAAAACATCTGTGCAAGTGACGAATGACAGTAAGCATTGTGCAAATGGGAGATCAAGTAAATAAGTTAGCAGTGTGTATGGCACGAGGTAGCAATGAGGGATACAACAGTACGCATTGTGCAAATGGCAGATAAAAAAGTAAGCTAGCAGTGTTCAGGGCGAGGTTACAGAAGGGTTTCAGTGTTCAGAAGGGTAACAGCAGTTGGGAAGAAACTGTTCCTATGTGTATAAAGGTGTAGATCTGTACCGCTTGCCTAATGGCAGTGGGGGGCTCCAGTTTATGGATCGGGTGTGAGGGTTCCCTTATAAGGTCACTTGCTCTCCGAAAACAGCACTTGTGCAGGATGGAGCTGGGAACCAATGATGCGTTGCCATGAAGAAGTATTTCAATAGTGAATGCAAAACTCGGTACTGGCAAGGTGTACCTAATGAAGTGGCCATTGTGTGTTTCAACATGCTTGTTGAAACAATAGTGCAATGATGGGTTAATGCACAGTTAGGCTAAATGTTGTGTGCTGATCAGATTTTTAGGGTTCATTTTACAGGTTCAAAGATCATATCTGGTGACAGTTAATTACCATGTAGGAGTATGCATTAATTGTGTTACTTTATAAAAATGTATGGGAGTTTATGGCTATAGGACATGCAAATTTACAGATAATATAAACACATGTTACATAAATGAGCATATGGTTGGTGCCAGTTTGTCAGGTTTGCTGTAGAGGTCTGTTTGTCATATTACACGGGCTGTTTAATCACACATACGTAAACAATGTAATACAAATATTTTACTTCATATGTTAATTTAGGAACCATTAGGCAATCTGTTTCCTTATGTAATGCCTTATAAATGCATTAAAGCTATGCATTTATTTTGTTTTAGAAGAATCCATGAACTATAACGAATCCTTTTTAATGAGCACCAGTGTGTTTATAGCATTCAGCGAATAATTACCTGAAGAACATGTTGATCTTTTTTTACAGTATCATTTGGTTTATACAAAGTTTTAATGGCATAGTACAAAATTAGTCATTTATCCACATATCCCTATTTAGTCCTGGTAATGAAATAGAAGACACTGCTGCCCTCTAGAGGATTCTGGAAGTCATTTCTAACGGATAACTTTTCGTATCGTAGTGATGCCATGTAATTCTACATCAGAAAGGATGCATCTCTTTTACATTTTATCTGAAATCGATTGTCAGGTGTTGATCGATTGGTAGTGCACAGCTCAAAGTGATGGATCTGGTCAGTAGGTATTTAATATGTTATAGCAGCCTGTCAGTATACGTGCTCGCCTTTTTTGGCCTGTTTATAAACTCACCGGCCACGTTATTAGGTGGCCACACCTTCGCAACGGCTTGTTGATTGCAAATATCTAATCTGCCAATCACGTGGCAGTAACCAAATGCATTTAGAAACATGACATGATTGTTGGTGCCAGGCGGGCTGGTTTGAATGGTTTACTGCTGATCTCCTGGGCATTTCCCACACAACCATCTATCGGGTTTACAGAAAGTGGTAAGAAAAAGAAAAAATATCTCTTGCCAAAAATGCTTTGTTGATGGCAGATGCCAGGCTGGTTTGAGCTGATAGAAAGACAACAGTAACTCAAATAATCACTTAAACCCAAGTTTAAACCCAAGTTAAGCAGATGGGTACAGTGTACTCGTGATCTAATGGCTACTTCCAGCAGGATAACATACCATATCACAAAGCTCAAATCATCTCAAACTGGTTTCTTGAACATGACAATGAGTTCACTTTACTCCAATGGCCTCCACACTAACCAGACCATAATCCAATAGAGCACCTTAAAAATGTATTTTAGTAGCTGTATTATATATATATTAAATATATATATACTAGATGTATTATGGATATATTAAAGATGTATTACAGTGGTATTATAGATTTGCAGCCAACCAATCTGCAGCAACTGTGTGATGCCATAATGTCACTATATGGTCCATAATCTCTGAGGAATGTCTTCCATCACCTTGTTGAATCAATGCCATTGAATAAGTAACGCAGTCTGAATGCAAAACTCGGTACGGGCAAGGTGTACCTAATGAAGTGGCCACTGAGTACATGCTTGTTGAACCAATAATGCAATGATCGGTTAATGCACGTGGCTAAATGTCGTGTGCTGATCTGATTTTTAGGGTTCATTTTACAGGTTCAACGATCATTTCTGGTGACAGTTCATAATAGGACATGCAAATTTACAGAAAATATAAACCTATAATACATAAATGTATTTTTTTGTGGTCTGTGGCACCACCAAGGACAATGGTCACTGGTCAGATGAAAAAATACTCTTTGCGTGGAAGGAATCTCACTTTCTCTGCCAAATATGTTTAAAATGTGATGTAATTTTTGAGGGATACAATGTAAAATGTACAAGCAGCCAAATGTGAGGTGCCAAATCTATGAATTACACATGTTGTGATACTTGTACTAAAACAATACAAACAGACTCAAACTGACTCACTCTGACTGATTTTAATACCTATTTAGGCAATTGAATGTTTATATACATGCATACAGAACATGATCATGCAAAATGATATGCTTAAATTTACATTAATTCAACTATTTAGAAACACGAGAAGAAAGCCGTGTATCATGTCTAAATCAAGCATTTTGAGCGGGGATATTGGGACAACGTAGTTCAAATGTAAAGTATTATACGTTTACGGTTCGATTTTTAAAAAAAATCCATTGAATATAATGAAAAAAACTGTTTTTAACTGTACATAATGTGACACACAAGACATCATTTCTGAAGCATTTGATGACGTGATGTTCTAAGAGAATTCAGCCGCCCTCCTCAACTTGTCAGGATTATCTAATCCAACACATATGTTATGCAAAATCATTTTCTTTTTTTATCACACGTGGATACCATAAAACAAAAACGTGTGGAAATCATTGTTGATCATTTAATTTTGATTTTATTTCGGCTTTGTATACATGCACTTATTATATTTCAGTATTGACTAAATTAGAAATTCTCATATTTGTAAATATTATTGTAGTTTAGAAGGTGAATGGCTAAATTACTAATTATCCCTAAAACAACAATAAATATGTTAATTTCACTGACTATGTATGAATGCATGTATAGCTATTAGAATTTGGGACGGTAAATTTTCTTACCTGAAAATAACATAACCGTTTTTAGATCGCTTTCAAAAAAGTACATGATAAAATGTTAATATTTACGAATGAATAGGTGCAAAAAAATATGGATTATTGATTTTTTTTACTCAGGTTTAGTTAGAAATGTGAGATATTTTCGCAAAATCGATTATTATTACAACTAATTGTTCATCACCGCATTATTTATTGTGTAGGATGAAACGGAAATATGAATCAAATTCTGTTTTTCATACTGGCTAGAGTAGCCTAAAGTTATTACATAATTAAATATGAATAACCTATAGTTACAATTAAATTAAATATTTTGGTGGTTATGGCAAACAAATATATGTAGGCAAAGCTACGTTTGATGTGTAGAGAATTTTACATTATTTTTTACATGTCACATGATGTTAGTTTCATAATATTGATTGTCTTTAAAACGACGATTTGGGCTTTGTTCTGTTACACTTACGCGAGGAAACATAATGTAATTGCATATATTATCATTAATACTGATGAAACTGATATATATTTATATGCTTGATTATAAAATAAAGTTAATCTATGCCCGCTTCTGAAAATAAAGCTGCGTAGTGGAATACAGGATAGCCTAGGCCTTAAAAATCAGTTTACAGTTCAGTTAATTTTAGCCTAAAATATGAATCTTAATATAGAGTTGTTTTATTTGACTGCGTAAAAAATAAAATACCCAGTGTGTATTCAGATTCGGGCCAAATTATGACAGTATATTTATAATTGAATGTGCATTATTTCTTGTTGATTGGATTCAATAATGGATAATGGCCTCTATATTAGGCCTACTACTAAAACAGTACAACACATCCGCGGATGTATACCCTACACATTCAATGAACTGTGTGTATAGGCCTGAAGAGTAGAACTATTACACATTGGTGCAAGTTTGCACCGTTGAACTTTACAATAACAACAGTTCTTAGAACTCAAGATCTCTCACGAAGATCATGGAGGGTGTTAATATATAAACCATGCAGGCTTGGTCAACAATGTAGTTATTTTATCACCAAACTTTAGAAGAAGTAGGCGACTTTCCCCGCTGGTGCAGGGCCTGGGGGTTCCAGCTTATTAAAAATTGCTAACCTCTGGGGTTTTCGCGCACTACATTCTCTCAGGTTTAAAGAAAATTATGATGATGACGATGATGAAGCAAAAAAACATTCAGTCAGCGGCAGTTCTGTGGGCGAAAACACCTCGTTAATGAGGTCAGAGGACAATCACCATGCTCGTTAAAGTTGACAGAAAGTCAGAAATACACGAATAGACCATATTTACAACAGTGGTCTGCAGAAGGTCACCGCGAAACACACGAGTCGACCTCAAAGCGGATGGAGGCAAAAGTGGGTCCTCTCCGGATGAATGTATTTAAGTGCCGGCTGAGTTTAAATATAGCCCGAAGCTTTTTAGAAAACCAAGTAGAGACTCTGCTGGCGCACTCTTCCAACAGAAGGTGGTGTTGTAGTATTTGAAACAAAATGAGGAGAAACCCAGATGCCCCGACTGTTTGGGTCGTGGCATTTGACAGCAACTATACGGTTTTCCGATAGATACACTTTTGTTCGATTAATAGAATAATTGGAGAAATGTTTTTAACCCAAAGCTTTATTGTTTTGTATTTTAGTCTAACACTTGCCACCACATGTCAGCCTCCTGTTATATTTAAACGTTTTTTACCGATGTCCTGGTTGGCAACTTGGTAGAATATATGATAATGTATTCATGTTAAATCTATTGGTTCCAGGACCTGCGGAAGCAACTATATTACGGTAACAGCACATGTTTCAGTTTTGTGCCAAATGCCAAAATCGCACCTATCGTGTATTGCCAATAAGCCCTTTATTTTTGTATCTCTTCGAACCATGGAGAGAGAATTTCGCCTTGAAGTCTGTTAGGAACCATACATAGGCTATAAGCAATAGTCAGAACAGATTATCACCACAAGCATGCATAAAATTTACCAGAAAAAATGGGTACTTGACCACAAAATCAGCATTTTGCAATGGGCAGCTGAGTCTTCATACTTGAACCACATTGTAAACTTGTGGTTTGAATAAGAGATGGCAATATTCCTGCAAAGATTCCGTGTAGAGGAATGCAGCCCCCGAATTTGTCCTATCTGTCTTTTGTGTTTTTAGGTAAAAGCTGTGTCGTTTGGCTCGCTAGCAGAGGGTGCAAAAGCATTGAGAACGGGACAATCGTTAAATAACTTTTTTTATCTAAAGTGGCCTACAATACGGAAAATACGTTGTTTTGTTTGTATATTGGCCTATATAGGCTATGAATATTTTTTGCACATTTCTGCTAATCTTTGGAAGTAGCCAACATGTCCCATTTCTGTTTCAGTTTCTAAAATAAATGTTAGGTGATGTTCAAGTAGGTTCGGTGCTGGGTAAATGGGTAGATGGTGGTGTTAACAATGATGGTGGTGTTAATTATGATAGGGGTGTGTAAATGATAGTGTGTAAATGATAGTGGTGTGTAAATGGTAGTGGAGTGTAAATAATAGTGTGTAAATGATTGTGGTGTGTAAATGGTAGTGGAGTGTAAATAATAGTGTGTAAATGATAGTGGTGTATAAATGATAATGCTGTGTAAATAATAGTGGTGTGTAAATAATAGTGGTATGTAAATAATAGTGGTATGTAAATATTAGTGGTGTCTAAATAATAATGCTGTGTAAATAATAGCAGTGTGTAAATAATAATGGTGTGTAATTGATAGTGTTTGTAAATAATAATGGTGTGTAATTGATAGTGTGTGTAAATAATAATGGTGTGTAATTGATAGTGGTGTGTAAATGGTAGTGGTGTGTAAATGGTAGTGGTGTGTAAATTATGTATCTGAGTATTTACCAATTGTAGAATATTCACAATACTCACCCTCTTGTTTAATTTAACAACAAACCATAAGAAAGTAATAGTTCTATATGACCAAATGGTTGTAGCTACCGAATTTAAATTGCATAGGCCTATATATGTACAATTGCAATAAGCCTTACATGCATCCACTATTCCTCATTTTATGAGGTACAAGCTCGTCTGGTGGACACCGTCAATCATAAAGAAATGCGAAAAAACATACTTTATCTGATCGATTCTGTTTATGTGGAATTGCAATAATGTTGTAGTTTTCATCCCGCAATCATTAGGCTATAACGCCTTATAGCCCTATCTCAATTTCACTTTTCAAATTTATTATTACACTGCACCATAATGCCACGTTGCCATTCAAATAGTCTATTTTGACGAACTCTCAAATGCATCCGAGCATGTAAATCAAATGCACCTTTGAAAATTGAAAGAACATTTTCTCCAAATACTTCCTCAGATGATGTCTGACCGTTATTCGCTATAGCCTTTGACAAACCGCCACTGCCTGTTAGAATGATATAACCCAGAAGGCGCAATGCTTATAAATGAATGTTTTATGTTATCAAATGTATAACATAAAATAAAGTGAAAAGCAAAAGTTTGTGTTTATATAGTAGGCCTATATGAGTTATTGACATAACTGGACAGAAATGTCCATATAGCTACATAGATTATACAGGACATTAAACACGAACTGGACATAAATATAGATCTAAATGTTGCATAATTGGTCTATATTCATTGTGCTTGTATATTAAATTGTATATTTTTCTAAAACAAGACCCGCAGACAGGCAGTTAAATAATTGCCGTCTATCTCGCTTGACAGTGGGGCCCTGGCGCCTGTGAGTGACAAGAAACGGAACAGTGTTTTCTCTCCCCTAGTGATCCTTTGAAAGGATATAAACAAGTGAGTTTTGTTGTCTTTTTGGCCCCAGGCTAAATAGGGAGGGGACGAGGAAAGAAACACTGTTCCTTGAAAACCGACCGATCTTTGGCTTTTTTGTGTGAAGTATATTTTCCCTTTCAGACCGAGCTTCCATGAGTATCTGAACATACTTATTGTGATTACTAGCTATTATTTATTGATGCCTCCTGGGTTTAATCAACCCAAGATACCCCACACCTATATGTTGTATGTGTACTCTATGGCAGAAAAGGCATTGTCTTTGACAGTCTATGGACAGTCTATTATAGTAGCCTATAACATAGCCTGTTATATTATAACCTGTAGTCTTCGTGCAAGACTCGGGTGAATTATTTACAATCTAACAATACAATTTAAAATCGTCATATCAGGTTGTTTTCTTTGCCTCCGTGGGAGCGGGTGCATTGCATTATTTACAATTTGAATGCAGAAGGAAAGCAGCATAAGCAGAGAAGAAATCTGTTGCATATCGCCAGTCCTTCATTGACATTTTAGGAATGATAAAAGTTCCTCCCTGCCTGCAGCTATAGCCTCGCTGGAGCCGCAGTTTGTCTGCGGCAGATTCCCATTGCTCATTATAGCAATTATTTTACTCCAGTTTAACCCCTGCCTGGATGGTGTGACCGGTTTGAACCTTTAGAGTATAGGCTCTAATTCGCATATTAGTTTCCTAGATTTACTACAAGTCCTCGTGATTGCAGCAATTGACACCGGCATTTATTAGGTTTGAAAAAAAGCCTCTGTTCCCAACGGAGAAACGTCAAGTACACACACAGAGGCTGCATTTATGTGTCGAATGACACGTTTGCCTATAGAAGTGGCTTCTCTGGCCTAACGTAGGTGTCACCTGGCTAATTATAGTCGATGATGACATTCCACGGAATCGTTTACAGGCAATTTAGTCCTAGACTCAATCTCTAATTTGCCGGAGAGTGTTTTGAAGTCTGCAAAACTGATGGATGTGGATGTTGGTCCCTCCTGAGCTCTCCTGGCGCCAACAAAATCTGGGTGAGTTATTTCAAAGCAATGGGCAACAGCTGTAGAAATACATTCCGAGTTTTACTCAATGACATTTGACAGGTCTAATTCATGGCTATAACACTATAACACCGCAATGTTCAAAAAGCGGCTTCTCTTTTACTATTACCAAAAAAAATGACTGTTTGAAAGTGGTCACGTTGACAAAGCATGCAGGAGATGTGCCTTTTAAGGTTTCTGTTCAAAAGTATTTAGGTTGGGCTACGCTGCCCAAACGATAATGGAAGTAGAAAGCGTCGTTTAGCATTGGCCTATGATAAGCATATCATATTATTATAAACCTTTTCTTCGTTATCTCTCTGCAGGGTTTAACATTTGATTTTAGATTTGGCCCTAAATAGACACATTTTCTCCGTGTTAGGATTTTATAAGTGTTTTAGAATTTTTTTTAAGTATCAAAAGTAGGCCTAACCTTTAGATTTACAGTCGCAGTCAACACTTACTGAACGATATTTTTGTAAAAATGTTAATCTAGCCTATATTAACTTTACACTGCGGACGCAATACAATGTAGGCCTACATTAAATCAACATTTGCAAATAGGCTATATAACTGCTGTCAGTTTTTACTTTCTACTTATAGCCTGATCTAGTTATCTGTAATGTCAGTCAACACGAACAACTGCTTAATGAAAAAGAATAAACAATTTATTGTTAATTTGTCACAAATATATTCAATATAAATGAGGATATTTTTCAAATATACAGTATTTTACAGTACACAAATCCCTTCCGAAGGGAATCTTTCAATCAACAGACGGTGCTGTTGAAATAATAAAAAAAATGCTGTGGTTCTCCTAAATTAACAAAGAGCTTTCATTGACATGGGATTCTACAAGCCACTATTTTACGCATTGACACGAATGCAAGTGGATAGTGGGCGTATATAGCATCTTAGTTATTATCCTTAGTGTGTAGTGACGACAAAGTCCACATTAGTGATGAAAGCCCAACCTACCTTGGGTCTTATGTGTGTTGGTGCAAAACCCGCCCCATGCTGGAGCGTAAAACTTGAGCATGGTTTAAGTTCTGAGTGGACTCGGGTACAGCCAGTGAGAGCCGAGCTTTAGACACACATCAGTCAACCGTGGTACCAAACGCAATGCAAAAGATGTCAATACTTGACACAGGCCTATCGAGGACATCTCATCACCACTACAAGGCAGTCTAATATTGTCCATCCATCCAGTCGTGATAAGCATCACAATATAATAATTTGGCTTCATTGACAACATGGAGTATGATCTTCTTCACGTCAGGCAAGGTGGTACATGCTGTATCCGACGTGCGCAGCGTACAGTCCCATGGGAGATACCGGCAGGGAGTGCCTCTGGAAGTGGTGCGACCCTCCATACGACGAGGGGACGTGCGCACCGAGCGGAAAAGAAATACCGAACGCCGGAGGCAGCATCGGCTTGGCTGCCATTTTCAACTTTTCCAGCTCTGCCTCTTGGAGTCTCTTGGCTTTGGCCCGTCTGTTTTGAAACCATATTTTCACCTGGGTCTCGGTCAGGTTGAGCGAACTGGAGAACTCCGCGCGCTCCGCGATGGAGAGGTATTGCTTCTGCCGAAACTTCCTCTCCAAAGCCAGGAGCTGAGACGTGGTAAAAGGTGTCCGGGGCTTTCTATTGGTCTTATGCTTTCTCAGTGGACAAGCGGGGGGACTTGACCTTCCTGAAATGTCCAAGACAGGAAACATAGTTAAAACCCCGTGCTTTTAGGGCGACAGACCTGCACGAGTCGATTGGACTCCATGGACACATTAATAATAAACACTTCTAGTTTCTTTCTATCCCCAATGCCTCGTGGAACTGCATGCTAATTACCTATCGGAGTGGCGAGTTTGTAGGCGAATATATGCAAATAAATGAGAGAAATAACTTACGTGGAGAAGTAGGCGAAAAACGAGGGCTCTGTATCCAAGAATGTCGGTCTTGACTTTCTGGACTCTCGGGTTTAACCAATGCGTCCTCTTGCATGCTCATAATGTCGCTCACTGAGAAAGGCGACCCCACAGCCAAGGGTGTCGAGGTATCCATGCTCGCAAGGGAACCTACCCTTACCCCTAACGCCTGGGACGTCCCCGCCAGAGATAGTCTGTCTGGAGATGTCAAGTCTCTGTTTGGTTTCCTGTCCGCCATCAGTGCCTCCACGCTGAAGGGAAGAATGGCCACTTTAGGCTTAAGCCCGGTCTCATCGGTCACCGCTCCTATGTTGGTCTGCTGCATCGCGGCGCCTCCGCCGACGAGCACGGAACGCACGGGGACCTCTTCAGTTTTCAAGCCGACGGATAAAGCTGACATCGCAGTTATTGGGGCCATACAGGTTCGGCCTTCACATCGGTGTAAACTCATGAACTATAGACAAGTTGTGTCGGGGTGGTTGCTAGGGTGCTCCTCCTATGCTGATGGCATGGTCGTGTTTATGTAAACGCACAGGCGTACACTGCTATAAAACGGGCGGAGGGACGCCATCGTCCAATCAGATGTGCGGTGGGCGGGGCGTGGGTATATTTCAGTGGAGTGGGAATCTCGGTTAAATTGATGTGATGTAAGTTCGGCCATTTGACTGGCAGTGGAGAGTTAACGAAGTTATAGGTTTCATTTTACAACATAAAATAAACAAAGGTTGTGCAACTATTGGGCATGGCCATTGAAACATTTCTATTTCAATAACACACACACACACACGCACGCACACACACACACACACACACACACACACACACACACACACACACACACACACACACACACACACACACACACACACACACACACACACACACACACACACACACACACACACACACTTTTTCTTCTATTAAATTCTATTAAAATAAAGTGTGTATGTGTATCTGTATATATTTATGACTTTCCCAAGCTTCTCTGATTCATATGCTGTTTCTTAGTAGGCTACAACATTGTGAAACTCTTTTAGAGCGTTTTTTATTAAAGCCTGGAGGGCTCTAATCATTGAAACACACAGGCCTTCACAGTCATTTAGGGGTAATTATCAGGCTTGGGGGAGGGACTTTTCACTGGGACTTTTCCCTTTGACTACATCCATTAAAGTAAAAACATTTGATGTGGACTCAAGGAAGGGGGTGGACTCGGAGGCAACATTAGAAACTATATGGTCAAACTAGAACAGTCACTTATTAACCTCTCCAATGTTCAGACCCTATTAAAGCAATTTCTCATAGATTATTTTATGCTCTTATATACACTTAGTGGAATACTCCGTTCATATTGTCTAGAATGACTCTCTGCTCATGCCAATGTCAATTGTGTGCATGGCGCAACTATTCCCATTTCGTGCGGTGTGTATAGGCTATTTAGCTCTGGAAAGCGTCTGCGTCGCTAATTGCTGAGTACAAACAATCTGTCACGATTTGTCAGTCTCTCTAATAGGCAGACAAGTTATGTTGTTTTTAGGCGCCAGCAGCGGCACGATCAAAGGGCTCGACTTTAGGGAGACTATTGAAAACCTTTAACCCGTTTCAAGAGCGCAGCCCGCCTCCTCCTTGCCCGCCCTAGCCCTGGGACATTAGGCTATTCAGTTTGAGACATTTGCCTTCTCATCCGTTTGCACGCCATTTCTAACCATTTAAACGGGGCGCTATGGTGCAATGCTTGGAAGAAAAGGTCAGTGCCTCCCTCTAGGTATTTTTTTAAAGTTCGTCTTGCTGAAAAGGATAGGACGAAACCTATCTGGCAACATGCTTCCCATCACTGGTAATGAGAGGGCGGTGGTGATAATGCTCTGGGAGATGAGTAACTCCTAAGAGTATGGCTCTTGTGTGATTATGCCATTTAAAGTGACATTTAAATTGACATGTGCTACTTTGTTACTTTGAGGTAGGCATATTATTCAAATTGTAATATGAAATCGCATTTTGGCCTGATCACGCAAACTGTGTCTTGAGTTTTTTTTGGATATTCATTAGTCATAACTAACACAATTACATACGCACTTTTTTCATTGTGCATCCGGTGCTCAGGGCGAACTACACACATGCATACGTTTGGAAACACTTAACACTGCGTGTTTCACCGCTCGCTCCCTTTGTGAAGTCACTCGGATCTCACCGGTTCCAGGTCCGTTTGAAACTGAGACCCAATAATGCTCCTCCTGCTGCTCCGCGAGCTCGCGCGCTCCTCTCCATCCTCCTCCGACTCGGGCTCGTAAAACGGTCCGCGTAAACACAAATAGGCACACATGATATAGATTAACGCGTTTGGACCATTTATCAATATACCTATATGTTCCCGGGCTTATATGCAGAAGAGAAAGGAGGGTTTTATGTAAAATCCTCCCTTGAAGTGCGCCAGGGTGCCATCTCCCTTGTTTCGACTATTTCTGATTATTTGTGTTAGGAGAAGAATAGACAAAAACATGTTGGGGGCAATTAGCATCCCAAACTGCTCTTTCAAAATGACGATGTGCGACGGAAAAGCCCGATTACCATAGGTTTTATTTAAATTCGGAGCCAACAAATGAGGTCTGCGCAGAGATACGAAACGACTGTAAACCTCAACGCAGCTTTGTTCAACTTTGTAAACTGCCTTTGATTCGGAGTCAAGGGGCAGAGACCCGAAACAAAGGGCTATTTTGGTCCCCTCCGAAAGTTGTCTTAACCCCTTTCATGCAAAGTCTGTCAGTTTTGACTGAGAGATAAAAGGCACTACTTGAAAGGCATTGGGGCAAATATTTGTCCTTGGTGAAAGTCAATTATTATTTTGAATTACTTTTCGTTCAAAACAAAAATCTATTTAGTTTCTGTATTTTTGACGCCGTTCGCAGACTACTTTTTAGGATTGTATTTAAAATCAATTTATTTAGATATCTTTTAAAATATATTTTGACATTAAAAGTTGCTGATATTTAAAAAATGTTTATACTCTTAAAAACACAATATGGCCTTAATTGATATGTCTCGACTTCTGGCGACCTTAAGTCATGACATGTTCTCTGATCCTGAAGAAAGAAATCCCAACCTTTAGCCCAGAATGGGATGGTCAAATTTTGAGTAGCCTAAATTAATTTGATCGCGACATTATGATTCACTTCAGTGAGATTAAAGGGACTGACGACAGTCAGTTCCAAGACCTCCATAATTATAGATAATATATCCTATTTCAAAGCAATTAGTTCAATCAGGCGTAACGAGGCACTTTGCTGCCAGTAAGTAACAATGACTCACGGTAATTTAGGCTGCACAATTCCATGCAGTCTCCAAAGCCTCCAGGCACGTCTGAAGTCTCCGGGGCAGGTGGATGTACACATTCACCAGTCTCCCTGACAAAAAACGAGTGATAATGATATAAAGTCTTCGAGTTGTGTGAAAGAGGGGGGATAGGTTGCAATTGGGTTCAAACATTGCGCGTTATGCCTGTTATATTGTTATGGATAATTTATTAAGACTGATATGCTTCAGTGTTTGTGGTGTTCTATTCTGTACTGGTTTGCATCTCTCTCTTTCTTTCTCTCTCTCTCTCTTTCCCTCTCTCTTTCTCTCTTTCTCTCTCTCTGTATATGATGGCATCCTACATCACCCAATTTTATTCATTTAGCACTAACCCAACGAATATTTACTCCGCGAAAGCATATCATATATATTGTGTTGCATGTAGCCTATAGGCCTATATAGCCTTTTTAACATGATTAATGTGTTTAATTGTTCACATATTGCTATTTATTACCACGGACACATTCGATTCCTTTTTTATAACATTACCATTATAAAATGAAATTTAATTAGGCATTGTTTTTATAAATATATGTATATAAATATATAATATAGGCCTACTATTTGTCCGGCTTTACAGAAACATGCGCAAGCAGTTATTTGAAACTGAACAGTGAAATAATATGCATGCAGGTGAAATGAGTTGGAGTATCGTTGTACAGACGGAAAGGCCCTGTTCTCTAGCCTATATGAGTCGCCTTGTCAAAGTTGATCTAACATAGAGTGTGAACGCATATCGCAGATAAAGGGGGTTCTCAATTCGGGAACAGCGGGGTGCAATATTGTTCTTATAGCCTTGCAAATCGGTGTCACTCAAGAAAGTATAGCCGATTTTGCGGGATCCGCATTTAAGGTCCGGTGGACATGGCGAGAAAATACTGCGATATAGAAGTCATGATTAATGTTTTAAATCCATATAGACATATTTCGCGACAGACCCAAGTAAATGACGCCTGTATCAACTCTCATTTCTCCTGGATTCATTGTCCCCTAGCTGGCTCTAACAGATCCAGATTAGGACGTGGCCTTTTGGTGACCAATTCAAAACAGTCATGTTTTTTAGGCCTGCTTGCATTTACGGGGACACATAATTTGCAATAAAAAATCCTGAATGCACTCACAATATAATAATCCTAAGAATGCATATGAATATTAACAAGACCTATTTATTGTTCTTACGATGTTTTCATACTCCATAATCTCCACATTCGTTAGAGGCAAAAGGAAAACATTAGGCCAGGGAGACACACACGCAAACACCTTAAACGCTGTCCATATGGGATCTTACAAACCATGACCTCTGGATGACATGAAGAGAGAAGCTACTTTCAGGATGTGGACTCCAATCTGACGACCCCCCCTCCCCACCATTTATGTCTCCCACCCTGTCCCCTGTAAGTGTTAGATAAAACTGCGTAGCTCTTTGGATTTACAACATTCCATCCTTCAATCAGGGACATCTCAATTACCCGAGGTATTGGTGTGAACTTGAATGATCGCCCTTTATTCCTCTCACTCCATTAAACAGAAAGCCTACAAATAAAATCGTTTGCAAATCACTTGCCCGGTTGATATGATATAGGCCATGCAAATGGGGGAATTAACCGAGGAGAATCGTGGAATTTGATTTTGATTGTCTCCCATCCCTTTTCTAACGCTTGTTTTTCAGGGTGCGTAGTGATTGTGAACTAGCTGAACATATTCTTAAGTCAGTGCCTAATAAGCACATCACAAGCAATAGTTCAAAATCCTATTCGGAAATGGTGGTCAATTAGGAAGCCCAATCGGAATGAGGATACCCTATATTCCAAAAATCATAATTTTAATAATTTAAAAAACGTAATCTGCCGTATAAGGATGTTTAATTGTAATGATACATATATTTATTATTATCATTATTAATTATAATAATAGAATTATGCTTTTAATTGCTATAAAAATACTATAAAAGATTAGATATACGTACACACGTGAATACAAGCCAACATAGATTTTTACTTGGTTGTTGTTGTTTACACAAATTAGGTTGAAGTGTAAATAATTCTTTATTCACTGTGGGACAAATAAAAGTTATCAAAGCCGTGTTGTGTGGTTCAAACTTATAATGACATGGCTATGGTCTGTATCCGGGCAGTCCACATTGGCCAGACGCTTGAAAATATCTCTGCAAATCAATGTACACGTTGATTCTGTTACGAAGGATTCCCAACTGATAACATATGCAATAGGAATTCCCATTATGCTGAATACTTACACTGGGCCTATAAAAAAACAACAGTGATGCAGTGTTTGCAATATAAATGAGTATGGGTCCTTTGTTATTATATTGCAAATTTCAGACCTCTCTTGACTATATGTGGTAAAATCCTAAATGTATTTAATTAACCAGTTTTAAAGCAAGACAGCATAGATTTTTAAATTCCTTCATGATATCAGTAAATAGTGACATTTCACAAAGTATGACTTGCCTATTAATATGCAATTTATAGGCAACATATTTTCCTTACAGACCTTCCCCTGTTTCAATCCAGAACATGAAAGGACATCTCAGATCGAGTTTGCAAAAGCATATCCAAACAAAGCAATAGTAAGCATGTCATTCCCCTTGAATAATGTAGTGCCGTCATTTGGAGAGCTAAGGCTAACTAACAAACTTAATTTGACCACAACAGCTTTGGGCCAATCAGTTTGATTTTGTATATGATAAATCACTATGGCAAGATGGCATCATTCATTCACTGTTAATTAAAATAATGCATAGTGGCTTTTGAGATATCACATGCCTGAGTATGTGTGCCAAGTTTCAAACAGAATGTAGTTAAACAGATCATGAGATATAAATATTGGTCTATTTTGGCCCTGACAGTATTTGAAAAAATTATACCAACAAGACTATCCTTAACTGTTTAATTTACATTTATATTCCAGGCCACGCTCTAGGAAATGTCTTTTAGTCATTGCAATATTTGCTCACTCTTTGCAAACTCGCGCCAAACCTGTCAGATTATGAGGACATCTCCTGTGCACAGCCCTCTTTAAATCACCTCACAGATGTTCAATTGGATTCAGGTCTGGACTCTGGCAAAACATTAATCTTCTTCTGGTGAAACCATGCTTTTTTGGATTTGTTTGTGTGCTTTGGTCATTGTCGTGCTGAAAGGTGAACTTCCTTTTCATCTTTAGCTTTCTAACAGAAGCCTGAAGGTTTCATGCCTTGACTAAGGCCACGGTACCAGCTGAAAATGAAACAGCCCCAAAGCCTGATGCTGCCACCACCATGCTTCACTGTGGGTATTGTGTTCCTTGGTGATGTGCAGTGTTGTATTTGCACCAAACACAAGGAGAAGCTGGGGATTGAACCCAGGATATCATACATACAAAGCATGCACTCTACCACTGAGCTATACCAACTACACCAACTGCTCCCACATGTACCACACAGCCAGTACTTGCCAGAAATTCCTGTAGCTCCTTTAATGTTGCTGTAGGCCTCATGGAAGCTTCCCTGACCAGTTTTCTTCTCCTCTTTTCATATATTTTGGACGTCCAGTTCTTGGTAATGTCTCTGTTGCGCCATATTTTCTCCACTTGATAATGACTGTCATAACTGTTCCATGGTATGACCACTTCTGATCCACCCTTCTTCTGACCTGATTCTGAACACAACCACATCCCCAGTTATGAGGGGGTGTGCACACTTATGACACCAGGTCATTGTAAGGTTTATATTTCCCCCCATCAAAGATGTCAATGTGTTTTAATTGAATTCACGGTGTAGGTCACATGGAGAGGTGGAAAAAGTTCTGACATGTCCACTGTAGATGCCAACACCTCTGTCCCCCAGATGCAGCAGACGTGGCTCCCACCTAATCACACAAGACTCAGCAGTCTGTAGTCCAAGTTTATCCAGACGGGGCCGTGCTGCCCACGACTAGACCCATCGTCAACCCTCCCAATTCCCCGCCCCAACCCCCCGGTTTCTTTGAAAAGAGTGGTCTCCCTCCCAGTGACCCTGAGCTGACTCTCGTCTCCCCCCTAATCCTTTAAATGTGGGGCAAAGCCAGAAATGATGAGGAGTCGGGCTTTGCCACAGGTGATGTCTCCTGGCTCTCCGTGTTTCTCCGTGGCCAGGGGGATTGGCTAGAGCCAGCAGGAGATCCTCTCCATGTCTAATGGGGGCAGAATAGTGCCAGAATGAAAGCCCACAGAGGTGGAATTTGACAAATGCAAGAGGTTACAGAGGCAGGGAAATCTGTGGTTTTCCTTTGTTGTTGTTGTTGTGGCGGGGTACCTTTGTATTTGTGTGGGACACTTTAATTACAGGTTATGGGTGAATGGGAAGTGGTGAGAATTGTCTATTGATTATTTAGTTGAACAAAAAAAGAGACTTGTTTTAAACATTGCTAATTTGATATGCATGCTTGTTTTATCGCAAGTAGAACGGAAATTGCGTAATTGATAGGTTTGTTGACCCCCTTTCAAATCTCTGAAGGTCGATTAGTTTTCTCCCGAAAACAGATAACGCCAAAGGGTCCTGCATTCAAGGCCAAGTGGTTGCAGTTTGAAATTGATGTCATTTCTAAATCTTTGTTGAGAATATTGTAGATCATAAATGTACCAGTGTAATCACTAAGAATAACAAGTACTGTTTTTACCAGGATTGAAAACTATTTGATCGACAAAATCCAACGTGTGTAGTCAAGCGTGTTTCTCCATTATGTCTAGGAGTGGGCTAAACTTCTTTTGAATGAAGCCCAATGCTCGTGTAATTCGCACGCCATCCACACTGGGATTGAGATTTCACGTCCGACCCATAAACACACACGCCTATAGAGCAGACAGGGCCGTCCACATGTATGTGCGCACGGGCCGGCACACGCGTGGACCCGTTGAGGAGGTCACCGGCATCCGTGGCACCACACACAGCCAGAACCCCATCCGGCCGGGAGAGATTTTTAATTTAATTACAGCCCGCCTGTGATATTGATTTTAGCACTTTCCATTATGGCGCCCGTTTATGGGCCCTGAATCTACTGATCTGTGATGAAAGCCCTATCAGTGTGGCACCACATGGTCCGGGAACCTCTTTGTCTCCCTTATGGGCCGACGTTGTCTGCCACTTACGGTGACGTATTGCCCCTGCACCGGCCCGGCTCCCCTCCAGCTACCCATAATTAATTTCTCATTAGACAGCTCTTTATTGTTTAATTTGTGCCGTTCCTAATCAAATTGGGCAGATTAATTGCTACGGAATTTAGAAGGGGGTGAAAAATAACCTGTTTTATTTGCCGTGGGGTTTTATGGCATAGCACCCCCCCCACCCCCGCCCGACCACCCCCTCGCCCAAAGTGTTCGCCTCACCGTTTGCACGATGAACTCGGGTGGGAGATTCCTTCTGAAGATCAAGGCGAGCACCTCGGAGGCTCCTGAAAGTGTTTCTCGGGCGAAATATATTTTCCCTCGCGGTCCTAATTGCAAAAGTCAACCGTACAAATTCGCACGTTTTGTTTATTGCTGTGGCCTTTCGCTCGCGGCGTGTTTGTGTACGTGACCCGATGCGCCGAGTGATCAGAGATGGGAACGGCTTCCTGTGGAAATAACCTGGAGGCCGGCTTTTAAATGCACTGTAAACACAAACAAGTCAGCACACAAACAAGTTGCCTCAGTATTTCCTAATTTCTACCTTTATGGAAGTCAGAAGTTGGCAGAACTTACATATTTAGGACTTTTTGACAGATGCCGCCATTGCTAGCTACTTCAATTACTGTGAAAGCCTACAGCAATATTTTCAACCACATTTGATTTGTATTCGCTTAAAATATCTGTGGTATGCACTAACTAAGCCACACCTTCAATATATTTTCCCAGGAAGCATTGCCCTTCCAACTGAACTGTAGATTGATCACCCATGACTGTATTTGTATATGTAAGATTAAACTCATTGTGCTGAAACATGTTACCCATCCTGTGAGTTCCTAGACAATAAATATCTAACTGGTAACACATTACAGAACCGTCAAAGTCTTATTCTTTATCGTGTTGCGTGTTGCAGTGGTCTCTGTGTCGTCTGTGTTTTTGTCTCTATAGCATTCAAAAATGTTAAACAAATTGCAGCATGTTTTGGGATTTCAGGAAAACCTGGGACCTTTGCCTGAGTTGTGGGATTCTACATGTGCCTGTGAAAGTCAAGTTTCTCTTTTTCTGAAATTTGTGCAAAGATACAATAACTACATGATTGTTTTAATGTTCCGTGTCACAGAAATGTTATTATAAAATCGTGAATATTTGGTTGGTGAAAGTAAGTTGTGAAGAATTGCATCACGTGTCAACGACACGTCTAAAGAGATAATTGCTGCAGTTGCCATGCCACAATACACCTCGGCAACCACGTCATTCAGCGATTATGGTTCATTATCTTTGCAAGCAGCCAGTAACCCAAACAATGGAGGCGAGCAGAAACCTACAGGCTAATTGCTTACAGACACAAATAGATATTTGGAACTGGGGAGGGCTTGTGTGCTCTGCTGTTGTAAAGAGCAGTATAATTGGCCGGTTGAGTTACGCAAATTTGAGTTGTTCGTTTAGCCTTGACTAGCACATGGACATAGTGGGACGTGAACAGTGTGAACTATGCAACTGGAAAAAAACAAAACACCACAACAGGCGGACCAGCGAACGACTACCTACGGAACAACAGGCGGACCAGTGAACGACTACCTACGGAACAACAGGCGGACCAGTGAACGACTACCTACGGAACAACAGGCGGACCAGTGAACGACTACACACGGAACAACAGGCGGACCAGTGAACGACTACCTACGGAACAACATATGATGGGGGGTGTATCAATGTTTACGTAGGCGTACACAGAGCCTTGTGGAACACCATGCACACCCAGCGGTGTGGTCTTTGAGGGAGATGTAGCGGGTACTGTTAGTTAGGTATGAATGCAACCGGGAGACTGCAGTGCCCTCAACTCCTAGATCACCGACCCAGGTGAGGAAACCCAGATGGCTTACTGTATCGAAGGCGGCATCGAGGTCAACTCCTAGATCACTGACCCAGGTGAGGAAACCCAGATGGCTTACTGTATCGAAGGCGGCATAGAGGTCAACACCTAGATCACTGACCCAGGTGAGGAAACCCAGATGGCTTACTGTATCGAAGGCGGCATCGAGATCAACACCTAGATCACTGACCCAGGTGAGGAAACCCAGATGGCTTACTGTATCGAAGGCGGCATCGAGATCAACACCTAGATCACTGACCCAGGTGAGGAAACCCAGATGGCTTACTGTATCGAAGGCGGCATCGAGATCAACACCTAGATCACTGACCCAGGTGAGGAAACCCAGATGGCTTACTGTATCGAAGGCGGCATCGAGATCAACACCTAGATCACTGACCCAGGTGAGGAAACCCAGATGGCTTACTGTATCGAAGGCGGCATCGAGATCAACACCTAGATCACTGACCCAGGTGAGGAAACCCAGATGGCTTACTGTATCGAAGGCGGCATCGAGATCAACACCTAGATCACTGACCCAGGTGAGGAAACCCAGATGGCTTACTGTATCGAAGGCGGCATCGAGATCAACACCTAGATCACTGAGTTCAAGCAGAATCAGGATGTTGAGTGGACCAGCATCATCAGAAATTATTATTATCATTATTTTATTGCTTCTAAACGTTTTCCTGGTACTGTATGCAAATCAACTAGCACATCAAGTTGGAAACAAAACAGAATTTTAAAATAATATTTAAATAGCAAGTCACAAAACAACTAATAACCTTCTCAGGGTGAAATAATCGTAAATTGACATTTCCATTAGCCTATAACTTTGCTTGAGTCCCACATCAACTGTATTTTTCCTCAAAACCATTCTTAATCTTTCTTACATAACTGTAAGCTCCCGCAATCACACACGCACACACATTCACACATGTGCACACAGACACACCACACCCACTAGCTCACCCGCTTACACACACACACATACACACACTCACACACACACATTGACTGGCTTACATGGGGGCCCCATTATGAAATTGGGTGCGTAGCTAATTATAGCCGCGCCAGTTCGCAATGGAAGCCGCGATTCTCACTGTGTGCTGGAGCCAAGGAGGCTGCACAAACATCTCCTCAGAGACCCCGCTCTTGTTTAATGAAACATCAGTAGGGGCCTCACTGGGGCCCTGCAGGATGGGACAGTCACAGAGGCAGCGAGAACCCGGTCTGACAGACTGTGTCACAGAGGCCATGCCAATTATGTTCTCAGCGAATCTCGACCCCTCCTCTCCTCCTCCAACCCTAAGCCCCACAACGCCCGGGCGAAGAATAACAGGGGGAAGATATGCCTACTAATCCCCCCCGAGCCAAACGTGAAAAGTGTTTAGATTTATTTGCTTAGTCCTCAAGTCTGTGTTTTAGATTGAAGTGGCGGTTGGTGGGAGGCGGCTTAATGAGGACTCGCAGCTCTCAGCTGTTTATTTTTGCTCTGGCTGAACGGCGCGAGGGAGGTCCGAATTACAATACCGCCGCTCATTCAGACTTGTTGTCGCGGTTGTAACTAGCTAGCGGCCTTCAATGGACCGGACAGGGTGTCGATGGGACCAAGGCGACGTGCGAAAGTATTCAGAGAACACATACTCGACTTACGCAAGGCTCGAACCAGCGGCTTGACAGTTGAAATTAAGACAACCCCAGACTGCCGGGTGAACAGACTGGGATTATTTGAGAAACCATGGAATCACTGTTTTAGTCACTGTTGCTCTTTTCAAATATGCACTTTATGTTTTATTTGAAAATGAAAAATGACACTTTCTAGCCTTCCTGTTATGTTAGCCACATAAGATTATCCAAAATATACGCTATAGCCATTGTAGTTGTGTCGTCTTATCTGACATTTAAAAATAAGTCTGAAATGGTTTAAATGTTGTCATTTTCCTTCCAGGTCTTTCATATACTCTTGATTTCAATTTGGGCTCATTACAAAACGTAGAATAATAGCTACATTAATCTCAGCTGACATGTTAGTTCAACTGAATGGGTCACTCAGTCGTCTCACCAGAACCAGAACATGGATCAGTCGTTTCTCCTCCATCTCACCTGAACCAGCACATGGATCAGCCGTGTCTTATCCATCTCACCAGAACCAGCACATGGATCAGTCGTTTCTCCTCCATCTCACCAGAACCAGCACATGGATCAGTCATGTCTCATCCATCTCACCAGAACCAGGCACATGGATCAGCCGTGTCTCCTCTATCTCACCAGAACCAGCACATGGATCAGCCGTGTCTCCTCCATTTCACCAGAACCAGCACATGGATCCGTCGTTTCTCCTCCATCTCACCAGAACCAGGCACATGGATCAGTCGTGTCTACTCCATCTCACCAGAACGAGCAAATGGATCAGCCGTGTCTACTCCATCTCACCAGAACCAGCACATGGATCAGCCGTGTCTACTCCATCTCACCAGAACCAGCACATGGATCAGTCATGTCTCCTCCATCTCACCAGAACCAGCACATGGATCAGTGGTTTCTCCTCCATCTCACCAGAACCAGCACATGGATCAGCCGTGTCTCCTCCATCTCATCGGAACCAGGCACATGGATCAGTCACCTGACTGTTCCTCGGTAGAGGTGCTAATGCATCTCTGTCTGCCTGGATGGGAACGTGATGGAGAGCTCTGCTGATAGGCTCGTACAGCCAGTTGGCAAAGGTGCGGTGTTCTACAGACAGAGAGCAATGGCCTCTCATTAGTCAACCACTGTAACCGTGTTGCTCGTACAGAACACCTATGTTGCCCGGATGAATGGGGATGACAGAGGAAGAATGGAGAATTAAAGGCTATCTGGGGTCTGTTTGTCACAGAGAGAGCGGAGGCGTGGGTCTATGTTAAGCCGGTTTTCTT